>VZTV01007808.1:0-38845 GCA_013400875.1 Anhinga rufa
ATAATTTTTGAGAGGATTATCTCAATTAATTAGACCAATAAACCTTTCCACTCATGAGATACAAGGCCACATAAATAACTTTGAGTGTAGATCATCTTTTTTTACTACTATGTATAAAATGTGCAGACTACCCTTCATTTTGGATTTCCCATGTCCTCACAGTACTCCCTGGAGGTGTCCAAGTAGTCGTATCTTCTATACCCTCTGTTGCTCCAGGGTAGTTGTCACCTGTTTTCACAACAAACCAGAGCCCAGTGATGCTGTTCTTGAATTATTTCTTGAATTATTTACATGTGTATGTAAAATGCAAGATTATAAGTTTCAAAATAGAAAACACACTGAAGATTGAATCCAATGCTACCAGATGGATAGAGCATTCACCTTAAAATATGTCTGGGCTTCGGTTAAGAACTGGGATGGTTGTTAGTAAGCACTTTTTGCTGTTTACAAGACCTGGCTCTGCCCACTGATTAGTCTTTTTAAGCTTGAGACCAATAATCCTTCATGATGAAGCTATGAATTCAATGAAATCCTGGCGAAAGAAAGTACAAGACCAAAACTAGCATCTGGGCAGCTCAGATCTGGGATATGCATGCAGGTTGGAATCTCTTATAGGTGCATAGAAAGCTACCAAGGTAAAGGTTTTGCTGGAAATCCATATGAAACAGCTTACAGAAAGATGTACCTGTGTCTTTGCAGCTTGTTAGCAGGACAGGGTGCAGAAGCACCTTTTGAAGGAGGTAAGGCAGAATTAGACTCCAAGCCCTTAGTTGTATTGGTCAAGACTTGTGCAGCTGATTGCTACTGGAAAGAAGAGAGCTGTAATGTGCCTAGTGTTAAGGGTGACTTAAGACAATGCAAAGCACCAAGGTACTCCATTCCTACGCACAGGAAATCCTTTAAAATCCTTACTGTACTGGCAACTCCATGGAGGAACGGAGTGCTCCACTAGGAAGCCAGGAGTACAGAAGAGGCGTCTTTACATAACTTATGTCAGGCAAAGACAATTGAGAATATATGTGTCAAACTGGCATTTCCCAATATATCTATTATTTCCATGTATAGCTCTGGTATTATATCTCAGTGATATAAAAATTTTCAAGCAGTGACTCAGTTTAGCTTATGTTTCTTACAGTACTCAAAATATTTTGACAAATATAATAAAAATTATAAAATATCAAATTTCATCTTGATTTGGGATTAAGTTCCTTTTTTGGTCAGTCCTCATGTAACATAACTAAGTTGTTTTTCATATACTAAAAAATAAATATACAATGGTAGCATGTGCAAAAGCTAATCTGCTAAGAAAGCTGTCTTTTCATTTGAATGACAAAATTCAAAGTTTTCCATCTGTTCAACAGAAAGACCATGTGAAAATAACTGAAAGGTGCTTGGGGATACTGAGATCACTGCTGCTGTTCTCCGGGTTCAGAGCCAGTTCAGTTTCCCAGGTTCATCTCCAGGGATGAGGGACATCAGTATTTCACTGGAGCATGCTAGAAGGCCAGACTCAATGTGACTCGTGCAGTGTTGTGTGTTAGTCCAACACTGCTATTGGGGAGCTTGGACACCTGCAAAACCCTGTATTTTAAAGGGTGTTTTTTAAAATACCTCTGTATTTGATTTATTTTTCCTTTTCCACTGAGTTTAACATCCACCCACAGAAGATGCAACATTGTCCATAACCGGAGCCTTTAGTTCTTCCATGCATCAATTACAATTTAAAAAATAAATTATTTGGTACTGAATAAAAAGTTTCCTGAGCACTAGCTCTGTCTCTCAAGCACAGCAGGTTGTTGTATCAGGGGCACTCAGGCTGCACTGGCACACATGATGCTGTGGGCTGCGGTGTCAGTAATGCCAGTGATAATAGCGAGATGGAGGGGTGTGTGTAAAACAGCACTGTATACATCAGCGTACTCCACAGAATACCACAGGAGTACCGATTGCTAGTGGGTTTGGTCCTACTTAAGTTTAACTTTGGCCTTCTGAGCTTTGTGTGTCAGTACAAATGCCCTGAGCTTTTAGACCTGATAAATTCTCATTTAAAATGAAATACTGACTGTTACTTCTTGCAAACTACAAAGTGATTTGTTGTCCTTTTGGAGCGTGTGGGTCCTCAGCTCTAGTCTGGATAGCTCTGCTCATGCATGTTCAGAAGAATTAATACAAACGTAATGTAAACATAGTATAGCTCTTGAGCTTCGCATTCATTTATACAGCTTCCAAGTTAGCATGAGCTTGCTTGTTTCAAAAAAGCCAACTTGCTTATGTATAATACTCAGCCTAAAAGGATGTAGTGACTCTAGCCTTCTGGTTATATGCAAAAAATTGAAGTGCCTTTTGCCTTTGAAGATGCTTGTTGCTGTATCCGGGCTGGCTGCAAGTGGCATTTTTTATTCAGAAGAGTCACAGCTAAGTTATTTTCACCTGTGCTGCTGGGCTTTTTTTAATTTAAGAAATACTATTACAAGATCATCTATTCTCTTTAAGTGTTCCTCAGAAATCTTATTGTTGAGGACACTTGCATTTTGAATAGAGAATGTAATTTTTGTCCTCTGTGAGAATTGGTTACAGTAAATTTACTGTGATATTGCACCTCTGCTACTTCTGTGGCTCTGCCTCCTGCATTAGATGAGATGTCAGAGCATGGGCAAGAGTCTCTAGCTGTCTCAGGCACACAGCTGGGAATATACCACCTCTCTATAGGAGTTCTTCCTTCAAAAGTAGGCACATTATTTACTTCATAAGACTAAAGCAGGAACAGAGGAGAAGCAGAACTTCAACTAAAGTTAGGACTGAACAGAGCTTAGATGCTATGCAGAAGGCCTACAGGATAAAATGTGATTAGACCTTCTGCAGAAGCAGGAGGATGACAAGTTGAGCTTGTTCCTCCTCTTCCTTCTTCCCATTTCCTTTTGATTTTTACTAAGGAAAACAGGCGGTTCAGCTGCAGTCCCTGGCGCAGGGGCGTGTTACGGCCAGCCTGAGCCCCCTTTAGAGTGGAAGGTTTCTTTCCTCTTATAAACCTATCTTTCTTCCATGGCCTGATGCAGGTAATATTATTTTCCTGTTTGTCCTCTGTTACTCAACAGATACAGCAGTGAGTAGTTGGAACTGGCCTGGTTAAAAAAAGGGGAAAATAGCTTAAAGCTTCTGAGCTGTGTAACTAAGAAACCCCATCTTAGCAACTGCTATTACAAGAGGAGTCTTAAAGATTTGCTTAAATGGCATTACTTTCAAATATTGTCTCTATCAAGTGGATAGGAAGGGGGTGGAGAGAGAGAGAGATGTGTATATGTGCAGATATATATATAAAAAAAACCATAAGCAAATAACAAGAGTAGCTCCAATATGGGCAGAGAAGGCATAAATTCAGTTTCACATCTCAAACAGAATTAAAAAGAGGGAGTCTAAAATGGAGATGGCAATACATGTAATATAAATAATGTATAAATAAGGAGTGCTTTTTTCTACTGTGCTATAGCAATCCTTGAACTAAAGTAAACTTGATTCACACTATTGAAAAAATCTGTATATAACATGGTTTTATTATTTATATGCATAGTGTTTGCTTTTGCAGATTCCTGTAATACATGCATAGATTTACTTGTTCAATTAACACTGAATGTCGCTTGCTTTATTGCCATCTGTGTAAACTGTTTGCTTTTTTTGTTATTACAAGGTTATGTAAAATGAGGACTTTTTTAAGGCTAATGACTTAGAAAAGTGATTTCCTAGTATTTGAGAGAGTTTAGATTGCAGAGAATAGGAAAAATAAAATACTTCATGTAGCCATGATTGCATTCAGCATATATTTAAATAAACTGACTTATGGATCATGTCTTGTTTCCTTAATCAAACCAATCATTATTCATCTGATACAATTAGGGTGCTTGATGCTGTGCAAATAACTATCAAATGCAATCCCACTTCCAAAGGGCTTTCAAGCTAGTTCAGAGGAGAGACAGAACAGTTTATACCTGTACAATCAACCAAACGATGGTATATAAGGAAGCAGGTGTACGACATCCTCCTTCTAGTCAGGCTAAATATGGAAGCAAGTAAATGTACTCTTTTTAATAGGTGCTCAATAATAGAAATGATCACAGAATCAGAATCATGCCACAAATAATTTCAGCAGACATTTTAGGAGCAGAAGTTGAGCTATGTGAACTGAGAGAGTTTCTGAAGCATCCAAGTGCAAAGGGAACGCTACTGCATGGAGCCTGGATTATCCAAGTATAGCAAGCAAGAAAGAAGAAAGTCATAGAAACTGGAAGTAAAGCATTGGTAGCGTGACTTGAGAGGAAGCCCACATAGTGCAGAGCCCTTTTTGGAAAGAGAATTGAAACCCTGGGCAAAAAACTTGTTCTCATTGTGATTCTATTGTTTCAGGATCTTGATGGAACTGCACTGATTGTTTAAAATCGGGGGGAAAAAAATCTTCTCAAATGCAAGGATCTTACTAGCTTTCTTGTATTCCCTATTTGATGCGGGGCGGGGGAAGGTAGCAATAGCTGAAATTTTGCAAAAGAGAATACTTTTTTTTATATAGCCCCTGATGGACAAGGTACTATGAATATCTTGTTGCCAACCAAAGTTTGGTTTAAAATAGTGTGAGATGCAGTTATTTATATCTGTTCTCTGAATGGGTAAGGTTAGGTGCAGAGACTGTGAGATGCTCACAGACACAAAGCAAAACTGTCAGATCAGAGAACTGAACTTGGAGGCTAAGTTGTGGTCCTCTGCCCATGCTAGGGCTGATGCCAGCTCCCAGAATGATTTACATGTGTTCCAGGGGACACCCTACTTGTGGAAAAATATTCTGTGGAGTTCTGCACTGGAGAAGTTTCACACTAAAAACAACTATATTACTGGCTGTAGCTGGTGGTAAAGTAGCAATAGGGTTGGGTGGCTGTACCGGGACTAAGCAGTTTACAAGATGGTGAAACATTTGATTTTCCCAGGATGAATTTTTCCCCCCTTCTTGAGTGTAGCCAACTTGGTGTCCTCCCAAAGAGAAGGGTTCATCTGAGCTGCACCCTGCTCCCCCTCTAGCAGTGGTTGTCCCTTCCTTATCCTAGTTTGCTCTCCTCCATCGCTCGCAACACATGTGCCTCCCCTGCGCACACTGCACGCACTGTTAAATTCTGGTCATGCCGAGTGGGTAGAAGTGGGTGAGTTGCTGTTGTGCTGGAACAGATGGCGTCTGCAATGCAGCCACCAGTTATGTGTGTGTGTTGTAGGTGGTTGCTAAAGGAAAAGGGGATAATTTAGAATTTTTGTTGAAATGGTTTGTTAGTTTTCTCTTATTTATTGGGGGTGGAACAACTAGAAATCTGAGGTCAGTTTGTTTTTTTTCACTGGCAGGTGATTGTCAGTTGTTTGGCTTATTTAGATAAGGGGAACTTGGTGCATTGGGCCAAGGTAACATGCTGGGGATGCTTAAGAGGAAAGGAATCTAACTGATTATTTCTGTCTCTTGATAACTTGGCAAGTAGCCAGATTCCTGGATGACAGTCCATAACTTCCAGGTGTTCTTGTCTTCCTCTGCTATGTTCCCATCACTTTCTGCAACCAAGACCCCCACTCAGGTCACCTGCCACTCGCACCTTGCCTGCCCAGCCTGGTACTGCAGCCTGCAAGCTGGCCCCTTTTCCCCTTTCCCTCGCAGTGAAAAGCCTCCAGCCACCCGCCAGGTTTCTCCTCCCATAGATCCCCGGAGTCTTTCGGTCTCCTGCCTCTCACCTGAACTTCCCCAGGCCCACGTGTCCCTCCTCAGGTAGCTGCAGTGCTCAAAGGCTCTTCACCAGCCCCTGGCACAGGGGCTGCCTGGTCCCTGCCCCAGGGGCTGGGGTGCTGTGCCCCTGTCCTTGGAGAACCCCCTCTCCATGAGAGGGTCATTTAAAAAAGGTGCAAAGGAGCCATTGAGGGCATTGGCTGGCAAGTCACCCCAAGGGGTGTATTGCGATTGTGTATTGTATATGTATGTTGTAAATGTGAGATTAACAGTCACTCTTCACAGTGACCTGTAGTGGGCCACTCCTGTCTCCTGGATTTGTGGCCCTGTGTTGGGTTTTGGATGTGTCCCATGAGATCCCAGTCAACTCACCTGTGCTAATGGTTTTCCTTTAGGAAGGGCATCAAAGGTTGGTTGGCTGGGTGTAGGTTTTTTTTAAGAAGTTTTTTCTGTAGTCGAATATCTTGAAAAAAGTACGTTTTGTTGCAGTGTTTCATTTGTGGTGGATGTTTTTTTAGCTAAAAAGATTTTAATCTACATGAGGGAAGACCTGGCAAAACTTGGAGGAGAAGGTAGAGTATTCATGTCCAACAGCTTGTGAACAATTCACAGATGTCCCTCGAAGACCCGTGGTACCAACAGTAGGCACTGAATTCCCTTGTTCAGTTGTGCAGCGAAGAATCTGACTTCTTGGGAGCTGCAACCCAAGGTTTACTGCTTTCTCAGTAACATTTTGCTGTAAGCGCCTGTCTAATAAAATTAGAAGATAATTCACATGTTGTACAGTTCACAGCTTAATTTTACATGCTGAGTGGTGTAAGGTATTTATCAACTGGTTTAATAGCTTAGATCTCTGCCTGCACCTCCCCACGCTCTGCTGTGTGTGGATGGAGGCTGACAACTCTGCCTTTAGAAAAGCGTTCCTTGCTCAACCCCATGACTAATGCAGATAATTATTTTTAAAGCAGCTCTGGATGCCACTGCAGTGCGCTTTCATGTGCACGCAGAAATGTATATTTCCATTCATCTGGCGTTTGTGAACCCCAGGGTGCCGTGTAAATCTAACTCTTGCTGTGTAGTTTAAACAAATACTTTGTAGGGCTAGTGTCACAGTGGGGAGCCAGCTCATGTGGTCTGGATATCCAAAGATACAAAACCGTGAGTGTAAAATAAATAAATACAGATAAACATTAAAGAGATCTCATTTCACAGCACATTATTAGAGTCCTGTATTCCTGAAGACCCTCAAGGTTGGTCCGTTTCACACAGCAGCCTATTATTTCTCCTTTCCAAACCTAGCTGAATGTGGAACAAAAAATTCTACCTCAAAACCAAAACAACTAAGAAAAAAAAAAATCACAAAGACACCCCCCCAAACCCCAAGCGTGTCTCAGATTTTTACATCCTGGTATGGCAATGGGTTAAAAACCAGATTGATTTGACATGATCATTTTTAATGAGTTGGTGATGGTGGTTGCTTGTATCTTGGTTGCTTACTGCATGTTCACATATAATTAGATAATTTGTTCCAGTGCTTTTCTAGGAATAGAAATTGAAGCCACTTGCTCCATTATCCTTGGACGTTTCAGTCATTTTTTTAAGATTAACATCTTTCTTGCCTCTTTTCCTATTCTCCAGTGCCATTCTTTCTCCAAGTGCTCAACAAAAACTTCTAGCGGTCCTGACATGTTCACCCCAGCAAGCTGATGAGCACCCTGGGTGCATTTCCTCAGGTTTAGCCAGTTAAATAAGCTTAGGTGTTTTCCACTGTACTAGACTACTCTTTGGCTTGATCCTTTTCTGGTGTCATCTTAGCTCTTCCACCCCTTCCCTGGGTGTTATTCTCCTGCCCATCTGCATGCTAGCTGGATCTTTTTCAGTGAAAACTAAAGCAAAGCGGCATTAATTGCTCTGATCCTCAGTGCCAGCTGCTCCCTTCCCACTGAGAAGTGATCGTTATTGTCTTGCTAATATATTAATTTACATACTTTCCTGTTAATGCTGCTGTTCTCTGGGTCAGTTCTGTGTCTTTGGCCTTTGATTTTATGCTTATAAATTCATGCTCTTCTGTCATGCTTTTCCTGGATAACTTGCCCTATTTCCTATTTTTCTTATTCTTCTCAAGTTTCAGGCTGTTGCATAGCTCCTGACAGAGCCAAGTGGCTCTCCTGCTATGCTTCCTCCGCACTGGCGTGGCACGTGTGTGTGCTTTTAATACTGTTTCTTTAAAGAGCCACCCATCCTCTGAAACTCTCTCTTGCCTTTAACTTCCCAGAAAATCATTGCCATTGTATCCCAAGAAGCTCTTGAGATTCTTGCCTGTTTCATAGCTTTCTGTTGAGATAGGAGAAGGTTACCAAAATCTCCAACTAAGGGCTTAAAAAAAAAAAAAAAAAAAACAAATGGAAACTACCTAATCTTCCTTGTTAGCTGACCTGTAGCAGACCTCTCGCATGTCCCATGCTGCTTCTTTCATTTTCTTTACTAGTAGAGACTTCTAAGTTTATCCTTCTGTCCTGTCAGAATAAAGACAGAAAATAAAAATAAATAAAACGATTCATTGATACACTAAACTAATTATTTTTTTTCTTGTTGGCCCTTCCTAAACAGCTATAAACTTACTTCATAACAGTCCAGTCACACATATCCCCTAACAAGCTTTTGGTATTCTAATTACTTTCTCATCAATGACTTCACTTACTTTTCAACTGTCTATTTGTTTTTTAAAGGAAAGTTTTCCACAGAGTGTGTTTAAAATAATTTTTTTTAAAGTAAGCTTTTGCTAAAAACCTTCTCATTTCACAGATCTTTGTTTTCATGGTCAAATTTGCTCTAGGAAAGTTGTTTGCTTTCTTTCCACTCTCAGTGCACACACGATCTGGAGCACAGAGGGAGTGTGATACAAAAGATTGGGACAAGCATCCATGTGTGCCAGTGAGGCAGGGAAAGCATGTTTGTGTCAGTCGTAAGCAGGCAGTTTTGGGTAAGAGCAGGGTGTCGTGGTTTAGCCCGAATCAACAACCAAGCACCACGCAGCCGCTCGCTCACTCCCCCCTGGTGGGATGGGGGAGAGAATCAGAAGAGTAAAAGTGAGGAAACTCATGGGTTGAGATAAAGACAGTTTAATAGGGAAAGAAAGAGCCGCGCACACAAGCAAAGCAAAACAAGGAATTCATTCACTGCTTCCCACGGGCAGGCAGGTGTTCAGCCATCTCCAGGAAAGCAGGGCTCCATCACGTGTAACGGTTACTTGGGAAGACGAACGCCATCACTCCCAATGTCCCCCCACTTCCTTCTTCTTCCCCCAGCTTTATATACTGAGCATGACACCATATGGTGTGGAATATCCCTTTGGTCAGTTTGGGTCAGCTGTCCTGGCCCTGTCCCCTCCCAGCTTCCCGTGCACCCGGCACAGCACGGGGAGCTGAAAAAGTCCTTGACTAGTGTAAGCGCTACTTAGCAACAACTAAAACATCTCCGCATTATCACCACTGCTTCAGCACAAATCCAAACCATAGCCCCATACTAGCTACTGCGAAGAAAATTAACTCTATCCCAGCTGAAACCAGGACATCCTCCCTGAAAACTCCCAAACTCTGCCCATGTTTAACAACAACAACAACAAAAAATTAGAGTTTGGACCTGGTTCATTCATCGAGCCCTTTGAAGAAACACACAGTGGCTTGACGTGTCCTCCTCACCACCTGAGACTCCCAGCCATCCTGGGTCCTAATGCTGCTGTAGCATTAGCTCAGTGGGTGATTCCCAAGGAGGCTCTTGTGTTCCCTGGAGCACCTCTGCCGCTGCTCGCTGAGGACAGAGGAAAAAGCCTGATGGTCGGCTGATGTGAGCGCTAGCAATGCAGCTGACGGAGAAGCATGAGGGAGCTGCTGTGTCTGGTCTTGATCATATCAGAGCATTTAGCTCATAGCTGTGCCTGTTCTGAAGGCTGCCCAGCAGAGATGAGAAGCGGAGCAGGCAGTTCTCCTGCATTTTCATTATTTAACCTCTTCGGTTTTGCAGCAACTGAGCATAAAAAACCCAAAAGATTTCTGAAAAAGGTTATTGTGAATTCAGGGAGTTATTTTCTTTTGCTTTGCAGCACACAGCATTGATTAGCTAAAGTAAAATATGTCATTGTGATATTTTATCCCCTTGCTTGAAAATGGATTAAGGTAATTAGCAGGCTGGAGAAACTCATTACCTCAGCTGTACAGTGCCTGGCCAGGAACCCCAGTAAGATCTCTTGGCACCTTGGCCCTCCTTGGTTTTTATATGTGAATTTTTTTGCACATCAGTTTGCTACTCCTAATGAATCCAGGAACCATAAAGATGGAATATCTGCAGCCACCATCCATTTCTTTCAAGGAGGGAATTCCGTAGTGCGTGCAGTGACTCTTTAACGCATTGAGACATTTTTTCCCTCTTCTGGTGATGAAGCAATGAGCAGAGCAGCAGATCTGTGCACTAAAAATGACTTGCTGCCCAACCCTGAGATCCACCTGGTCTGTCTGCCATCAATACATTCTGGATAAAACAGGAAGGGTACTTCGCTTGCTGTTTTCCAAGTACAAGGTGGTATTATGAAAACTGACCTAAATGATTTCCATTGACTTTTCTGTTGGACAAACTGGGCTTTCACAGTTCTCATAGATAGTGCCTGTTATCCATAGGAGTAAAGAATTTCTCATTATGAAAAAGAATATATTCAATAAAAATAATGGTTTTTAGTCAATTCAGATATCGTACTTCTTTCTGAATTATATTTTAGGCTTTACCAGACAGCCTCCCTTGCCTAACATTGCCCATGGGGAGCAGCAGTCTTCCTCCTACCTTATACCCAGTGAGGCATGCCTTGCATGAGCCTGACTGGGAGCCCCAGTGTACAGAAGAAACTGGGCTAAAAAATGGCAAACCACAGCTTTTTTCAGGCCCTCAGTAGCACTTAGAGCTAAAACTACTCCAGTAGTATTTTTTTCATCCCCACTTTCATCTCATTTTCCATAAAAAATATTAACAATGCAACGTTTTTCATCAAATGTTTTCCCTTGGGCTAGAAATTCATTTTCTGCCCTCTTGAAATTCTTGTTTGTTAGACCCCAGGGGAGGAATGCAATATCTGAGCCTGGGATACTGAAGTAGCACATGTACAATATTCTGACAAGCAATAGAAAAGCAAATCTACTGTATTTGCATCTAGCAGCAGCTGATGCTAATATGCAAAGCTAAAATAAATCCAAGTGATATCATAGATTTATGATCAATACTTAAGCAAGTTGTTTACTAAGTAATCAGAAAGACTAATGATAATTAGATCTGTCTGGAAGTACATGACTGCAATAAGTAACATTTTTATCTCCTGGCAAAAATACATTTGATCTGAAAGCACTGAAGGGCTTAAAAACTAAACAAAAGCTTTCCTTCAAGCTGTATATATGCTTCTGGATGCCTTAGAGGCAGTCTGGGTTTTTTTTAAACAGTAATAAGTGCACTGGAAGCAAAGCCTGTTGGAACACTTCTGCAAACAGCAATTAGAAAGAGAAATGCAATGAATAGAGCTGATCCAGAGCAGCAGTTTCAGCCTGGCATGGCCATTATCTGAATTAACTGCCAAAGACTGCATGGGCAGGAGTCCCTGTTCCTGGATCTATACAAGGACTGAGAGGTTCCCTGGAGCCTATGTGAGGGAAGGGATGGCCTCTGTGTTCCCTCTCCTCCCCTCTTCCCTTTTCCCTCCTGGTTGCCCCCTCTATGACTTCTGAAGAAGGTTTCTAGATGTTCGTGGTGTCTTGAGACAGCAGGGGTGCCTGTGTATGAGCAAATGAGGAGAGTGTAAAAAAATCCCTTAAAACTCTTTATTTTTCAGGCTCTGTGCAGTTTGTGCCTGAAACTAGAATAATGCTAAAGAAAACACCTGTAACTCGTAAGAGCAGGGAGATGAGCAGCTCCCACCGCTGTGTGGCACCCATACAAAGGGATGCTCAAACTGCCCAGGTTACAATATGTGTTTAGACAACTAATTTCCCATCTGGTGGAGCGGGATGCCCATTTCCCAACTACAGATGGTGCCCAGGTTGATTCAGTAGCTCTTACGAAGGGGCTTGCTGGGATTTAGTCCAGCCAACCCTCTGGCTAGAGAAGAACAAAATGAAGAGATACCTGGCCCTCCAGGGTGCAATGAGCAGAGACGAGCCCTGCAGCAAGGAGAGGGACATCACCTTAATGAGTGGCAGAAGAGGCTACCAAGAGGGTGCCTAAGCAATGCTGCCAGCAGGCACAGCTACCTGTGCTTTGAGGCTGGTCTGTCGCAGCGTTACTCTCCAGTGAAGCTAATCAGCAGCAATCAGTGCTGGCAACAGGCAGGGAAAGGCGGGGGAGATGCATTGGGCCAATTGCACCTGGTAAATGTCAGAAACCAGCCTGCTGTGAAATGGTCAGAGATTAGAATAGCTGTAAGTGCAGGGTACTCAGGTTTGCTACTTAAGAGGATTGTTTCCTAGAGCAGAGGCTGCTTGAAAGGAGGGAA
Source organism: Anhinga rufa (assembly GCA_013400875.1). Lineage (NCBI taxonomy): Eukaryota > Metazoa > Chordata > Aves > Suliformes > Anhingidae > Anhinga > Anhinga rufa. The sequence continues at coordinate 12,270 of VZTV01007808.1, forward strand.
AAGCTGGCACTCTGAATGACATTAGGGATATTGCTATGGCCACCGGGAAGCTTGGGAGAGGGAGGGGGGTTATACAGGAGCACAGAATGTGGGCAACAAGGCAGCTGCAAGGTAAACCTCTATTAATCATTTTGGGAGTAGTTCCCTGCCAATCAACAGTGCACAGCAGCCTAACATCCAGCTGAGGTTGCCCTGAAACCTCTGAAAAAGTTTGCCTGTCATTTTTCTGCACATGAGCACAGCACCTATGTTGACGGAGCAGAAGTGTAAAGGATTTTTTTTTTCACATGCTTATGTCTGTGTCTGCTGTCAGATTGGTGGAAGGGAATTTAGTTAATACCAGAAGCCATGCAAAATTTTTTTGCCTCCTTCGGTCCTTGGTAAGGTGCTGCCAGCCAGGCTGGTACGGTCCTTGGCTCCAGTGCACTGGGCTTGGATGTAGCTGGGTAAATGTTTTCTGTTCCCATGTGTTATTCACTGTAAGATTTGAATATTTTATCTAAGTTCTTGACATTCACTTATATTCCCTTTCTCTTCCTTCCCCTTTCCTCCCCCACAGCCCAGGGAACAGCTAAGGTGAAAACACAAAGTCAGAATCCAAATCGGTTCCTGCAAGCAAGGAAGGTGAGAGATGCTGATGGAAGCTGGCTGTAATTGGAAACAACTGTTGTATGGAGAAGGGAGAGCTGGGATAGGTGTAAAAAGCTCTTATGTTTGCTTCAGTGCTTCAAAATATGTGGATAATTTATTTCTGGGATAAGAGGTGCCACTGCTTGGAGAAAGGGATGCGGGTGAAGAAAACATCCTCTCTGGGAGGTTTTCTTGCATTAAGTATTCTTTCATCTCTGTTTCTGCTGTGTGTCTCATTTTGGTACTTAACAGGGGACATACACTCAGCTTTAAGAAGCGTGGCTGAAAGGTGACATGTTTTCCTACAGCTCAGCTTACCGCCAGTCACAGAAGGGAAGGCTGCAGGGAGACCTTATTGCGGCCTTCCAGTACTTAAAGGGGGACTATAGGAAGGACGGGGGCAACCTCTTTAGCAAGGCCTGTTGTGACAGGACAAGGAGCAATGGTTTTAAACTAAAGGAGGGTAGATTTAGACTGGATATAAGGGAGAATTTTTTTTACAGTGAGGGTGGTGAGACACTGGCCCAGGTTGCCCAGAGAGGTGGTAGATGCCCCATCCCTAGAGACATTCAAGGTCAGGTTGGACAGGGCTCTGAGCAACCTGCTCTAGTTGAAGATGTCCCTGGTCAGTGCAGGGGGGTTGGACTAGATGACCTCTAAAGGTCCCTTCCAACCTAAACCATTCTATGATTCTATATATGCTGACTTTAGTGATTGCTGTTGCTCATGTAGTGCTTGGGAAGAAACCCTGTCACCAGGATAGGAGCTGGACATGCCGCTTGATCCCCTGTAATCATGAGAGCTTCTAAGTGGTACATCCTCTTGTTGTGCCAAATTGCCTTGTCACTTGTAATTGTAGGACCTTCCTTGGAACAATGTGTAAGCAAAGGGGATTCTCAGACAGTGGGTTTTACAGCTCTGCTGTAGACTCTATCACTTACTGTGTTGGTGTAACTTATTCAAGTGGAAGGTTAGGACAAGAAAATAAGCCTGCAAAGCCCTGCAAATGCCAGCTCTCATCAGAAAGGTGGTCATGGGCTCATCTCAAAGCTCTCACTTGGCTGGAAGATGTGTCCTCAGGAAAGGAACGGATCCTAGACGCTGCCTAATCTAACGTGTGGCATCTCATGTGCTTGTTTGTAGCCCTTGCTTGTTTGTGTTGAGTTCCCTCCCCTCCCTTTTGGCACACTGCTGAGGACCAAGACTTGCTCTGTTTATGATTTCTGTGAATCAAGTGGAGAGGTGTGGGCTAGAGCTGTTTCTTTGCTCATTTGTTTTTCTCGTCGTCTTGACTTGTGCTGGGGCAGCTGGTCTCCTGGAGCATGAACAATCTTTAATTACAGCAGTTATCAAGTGTTTAGTCTGTGAGAAGGTCAGCTTGCTGCTGAAGAACATAACCAGTCTTTGAGATTTCCTTAACTGATGCAGCACCAATCACTCTCTGGTAGAAGAGGTGGCCGCTTGCAGGAAATAACTCATCAGTAACTTTTGAGTGCTTGCATCACCCTCTTCCACTCAGCGTCTCCTCTGGGCCTGCTATTTCTCCCAGGCACTACTGATTTCTTCTTTTCTGATTTTTTTAGGTCTTCGTTCTCCCAGCAGACCCAAAAGCAGTTCAGCACAACGTGCTGCTGCTCTGTGCTTGCCTGTAAATTCACAGTACTGAATAGTCAAGCAGCTGCGTGCAGAATGAAACGCAGAGCCTCAGTCCAGCTCCTCAGTGCTGAGAGGTGTGATTGTGTGGGTTTTTCTAGTTACAAACTCTTTCACTCCCAAGCTGCCTTCATGCTGCAGCTGTACAAGTGACTACAAGCTTCATTATATAAACACTTATGATTTTTTGAATTGGAAAGGATTGCAATGAAAAGCTGAATGTTGCAATAGCCTTTCTTCCACAGAAGCACAAATAACCTCTTGGAGGAAGAGGAAAGGTAACGCGTGACAGAATTGCAAAGCTGGTATGTTGTCCTTCTGCAGGCCCAGGTAAATGTAGTGGATCCATGTAAACGTTCCAGTCTTTCCACTTAAAAAAAAAAGGTCTCCTTTTCCTCCTGGCACTGGGCCAAATCGTAGCAAACTTCTGGATCAGCTTTCTACTAAAGCAAGCTGGAGTATCAGCTGCTCAAAGCCCATCTTCTCTTATTTATATGCATTTAATAGCTCTAGAGCTTGAGAGCAAAGATCATCTCAAGCAGTGTACAAAGAAACCCCTTCTCTAAGAAAGCTCATCCTTATGAGCCCAGAGTTGTGGTTTTGCAGGTTTTTTCCCTAAATACCGGGAATAAACCTCAGAGCAAGCTCCCAGCCTTATGCCACAATTTCTCTCAAAATAAGTCCTTTTTTAAAAACAAACAAACAAAAGAAACAAAACAAAACTAATTTCTAACACTACAATATTTCTTTGAAGATTAAAAACTTACTCAGAAGAAATAGACAATCTAACAGGGCCACCTAGTGATACCACCAGTGACAAGGTACGGCAAGGACCATGGCAGATCCCAGCCTCATCACCAGTCTGCTCCATGCAGCAGAAGTGGAACAGAGAAAGGCACGCTGGTGCCTGTGTTCCCAAGCACTCTGAGTTCCCCATCTGAAACAGGGCTCGTAGGTCTTTTTACAGCACCTAGCACAACCAGGGCACCAGTGAAAGGTATATCTGAACATGCTTTTAATTACAGGGAAATTAAAATTAAACAGTCTTCAGAGTTTCCTGCCCCACAAGAAGGCAGAATCTCAAAAAATCATCAGTTTTGCTCTGTGCTCTGACTTTGACTGGTTATGCTAATATTTGTGGAGGAATATTATGTTTGATCAGTCATTTTTCATTAGTTAGAACAAAATTGCCATCTTTAAAAAGAATTTAATTTTTTTTTTTTTTTTTAAATCTGAGTTTTGGTCCAAGAAAGACCTGGTAATATCCCTTTGGTTTCCTGATGCCATGGGACATGCTAGGTCACTATCCATTTTGTAGGACAATGAAATAGCAGGGGTAGATGCTGACTGATTTTCTCCAGCCCAGTCCAATGGCAGTGTCAGGCAAATGACCTGGACCCTGACTCTGTGGCCTGCTCTAGAAGCTCGAGCAAGACTCTGCATCATGAACAGTATGCACAAGTCTCGTCAAATCCTCCCAAAGAATAACCTTCTCTCACACTCTCCTGGACAATTATGCATCTGGCCAGCTGTTGTCTGGCATGTGCTATACTAAACATGATATATGCTTTTGTTTTCTGTCTCTTGTTCATGTGAATTGTTGCATCTGGGATCTCAGAGTTATCTGAACATGTCCCAGGTGCAGTGCCGAGGGACCTTCCAATCTCAGATGCTGCAGACCTAAAAAGCAGCATCTCACATTAAGGGCTTTTACTTGCGCACCCAACATACAGTATTCACAATATTCTAAATGCCAGTATAATAATCCAGATGCACAATCCCAGATCAACTTCAGAGGTTTTGTATCAGAACAGCTTAAGATTATTACCTTTTCCTCAATTCATTCAGCTCTACTTGTCTTATTTAGGCACATTTGCAAGCACTGAATCTGATATTTAGTTGACTAGGTTCCACATAGCCTGATGGGTGGTAATGAAACGTGGTGCACGGATCGTAAGCATGCCTGCTGAAGGAAGGATGGAAATGCAGCATACCACAGCGATGAGAGGTAGGGAATCACCACTTTTCTGGGGTACTGTCCTGTCGTGATTTAGCCCCAGTCAGCAACCAAGCACCACACAGCCGCTCGCTCGCTCCCCACTCTTCAAACAGTGGTTATGACCTATAACTTCCAAAGCAGAGCAGACCTTTAACTGTGTTACAAATTAACTGTGAAAGATTTCCCTTTCAGGGGTTTCATTCACAAACATCAGTGGTGATTGTTGGAGATAGCATTCCTGGACTGCTGTTGTTTATGTAGCGAGACAAAGTCAAGCTGTTTGTGCCCAGGGATGCACCGCAACAACACAGCTCCCACAGCTGGGGTCTGGCTGCACCAGGAGCACATACTGCACTGTGTCATGGGCTGTGGGCAGAGGAAAGTGGAGCACAAATCTCTGTGAGACATCCTGGCAGTGTATCATAAATAAGCTACTGGACTTGGGCTTGAACACTTTGGTTTAAATCTATTCACGTGAACACAATACCTTCCTTTCCCTTCCAGCAGGCAGCTGCTCTGTTTCTCCCACACCAGCGGGCCGACGAACGCAACCTTGCAATAAAATGCCACACTGTGAATGACAGTGGATTGGGCAAGGGACATGCCCTGCTCTGCTGCAGGCGTGCTTGCTAATCCCCCTGGTAAAGGAGCAAGGTCAGCATGCAGCAATACCCGAAGCCTGCACTGGCAGCCTCACCAGTGGGCACCTGGCTGGGTGTCAGGGGCATGCAGGTGGGCAGAGCCCCCCCCACAGAGGCAGGTGGAGAGCTGTGACTCCTGTTGGCTGAGGTGGTATTTCCCCAGAGTGTATGTCCATCTGATCACCTCGTGTCCATTCTCTCACTGGCACCTAGAAGGCCAAGCCTTAGATGTAAGTGCACGCAAAGGCTTTCCTGCAATTACTCCTATTGGTAGAGCACAGACTGGGGCTTTTGTCTGCCACAGCCTGATACTGAGAGACACAGATGCTATCAGAGGTGTCTCTCCTAATGGATGGTGGTTTGTGCTTTTCTGCTGGCTTCTGAAAGAAGCTTGAAGCTATTTGACACCCAAGGAGCTACAAGAGTGCNTGGCTTTGCCACCCAGCTTATTGCAGGGTTGCATCTTCTCCTCCTAGGTTTCCTATTATGCACGGGAGATGCATTGCAGAGAGGGTGCCAGGGGAGCAGCCCCCAGATGAGGAACCCGGGAGAAGCAAGAGGTCAGCAGCACACACACTGCTACCAGGAGTTTCTGGCTCGGTCCTAGCAGGGCTGAGCAATTCATTAACCCCATATAAACTGGGGAATGGCTTGTCACAGGGGAACGTTAACACTTAGAATATCTCTGGGTTTATTAGCAGACAGATTTAAAGAAAATAAATCCTTTGAAGCAACTTGTCCAATGCATTCTGGATTTATGTGTGTGTGTGTGTGTGTGTGTGAAGGTTGCTGATTTCCCCTAAAGAGCCTCTTCTCTGCAGACTGATGTATCTGAAAAAGGGAAAAAAACAAACCAAACCAGAACAAAACAAACCCTAACCCTAAACATAGTTAGCTTTAATATTCAGGAGGAAAAAACTGTCCCCAGTCAAATCTGTGAGACACTTTCAGCTTACCAAGGCCTCCCTGGTACAGTACATCAGAGCATAAAATGTGGGGCCAGTGAGTGCACAGCGTAGATCAATATGCCTGATACTTCTCCTGTCTGCAGGTGACACCTTCGCCCCACCTCATCCTTGTGCATGTGGTGACATGCCTGACACTTGCTAATTGAAACTGGGACTGCCTGAGAGCAGAGAGGCTGTGTGTAGGCTATGGGTTGGCATCCAGTTAGACAGCTGTGAGGGTGAGACTTGCAGGCAATGGTTTGAGAGGGGCAGTCAGGTCTCTTGGGTCTCATGTGCTCAACGCACGGTTTGTCCTTTGGTTTCCAACTCTTGGTCTCCTACTGAGATGCCCAAACCTCATGATTGCTGCTGCATCTCGGTTGCATTAGGAGACCATGTGCAACCCTTGTACAGCCTAGTGCTGCCAGCCCTCTCCTACGCCTGCCTGCCGGGGGGACCCCCAGCCCTGGGCAGGGATGACTTGTCTCTCCAGCAGCACAGCACAGCACACCATAACAGGTACCTCTGTGCCATGACCAAGCGTGGCCCTGCTGCAGGTTCCCTGAATGGGCTGAGCACTGGATGCTGGCCCATGAATCAGGGAAGGATTTTTCAAGCAATATGTGAAATGGAGCAGAGCTGTTTTTCCAAAGGAAGGAAACGATGGAAAACAAGCAATGACTCAGTGGTTTGACCCTGCTCTGACTGCTAGTGGCTCCAACTCCTGGTATTCAGAAGTGAAAGATGAAAACTTTTTTCTTCACAGATCACAGAGTAATTGCAAAGAAAAGAGCTTTCCTGCCGGCCTCAAGCAGGTGGGAAGGTGTTCATGCCTCAGTTGCTGTTGCCCTGCTATCACATCCAGCTGGGCAACCCTATCTGGAAGCCAGTCAGAGGAAAGGACTTGAAAGCATTGGGTGTGTTTTGCTGGCAAAGAGAGCCAGCTCCCTGACTGTTGCTGCAAGTGCTGTTCATGTGGAGTAATCAAACCCTTTCCTTCCCTCCTTTTGCCACAAGTTCATATCCAGGACGAGTCTCAAACCAAAGTTTTGTTTTCTCAGGTACTAATTGATAGTTTTTAATATGCTCATTTGTACTTTTACCCTTTTCTATTTGAAATTTACCTGAAATGCTTTCACATGCTGTTTCACAACACAGATATACAAAGGCTAAGACAGAAGACAGGAGGAAACAAATCTATCAGAAATCTGGTCTGAAATCGCCTTTGTGGAAATAAACAACTAGATCAACAGCATTGCCCACAGCAGTAAAAGATGTTAGATGGTTGCATCTGATGGAGATGTGTTTTCATGCAGCCATCCAACAGAAGGAGTCCAACGTCAATAAAAACAGTCATTTAGAAAATAATGTCCTTCACTATGTTTGGGAGCAGATGTGCACACACATACGTATGTGTGTATTGACTGTATGCATATGCCTCACCACACCATTACTTAATTTTCTTACTGTCTTTCACCTGCGTATTAGCTCTTTGCCTCATTTTCTGTTTAATCAGCATCTGTAAATGTCATGAGCATGTTATTCATCTTTTCAGGTCACTCATGCAGATGTTAAATGGGACCCATCCTAAAGAGGATTCCTCCCTGTAAGTCTATGTATCTCCCTTGACCTAAGGACTATAAACTTACAGGCAGATGGCTGAACCTTCTCTATGGCCATTACCTTTGTGGGTGAGATATGACAAAGTAAATTCCTCTCTAAGTACCTTTCCCACATCTCTTCTTTCAGCATCTGGGGCCCTCTGAACCCTCCTGAGGCTGAAAGGGTAGCAGAAACTTTTGAGGCAGCACTGGTCCTTTACATTCCTCTGAAGACAAAGAGAGGTCTGCACTTAAGCGCTTTGCAGGGTGAGGGCATAAAGTATGCTGCAGATACTCGTATAATTGGATTTCTTTAAAAACCCTGCGTTGTGTGCTGACAGCTACCCCTCCCAGACAAGGCCAGACTTTTATATATGGTCAGCACTTAAAGCCACATGTAATAGCTACTAGGGTGGACCTTTTAAAAAGATGGTCTAAATCATCACAAAATCTTGTGGGACTCATATGGTTCTCCAGGGATACCTTCAAATTCTGCCTTAGCTATATTTCTCACAAGAAGGTAAACATAATTTGCATGATGAGCAAGATATTAGTAGAATGCTTTTCTACCTTATTCAGTAACATTTTGTTTCCTTTAGGTTTTTTGTTTGGCTTTGGCTACTGATAGATTGTCCGGAGATTGTCACTAAATTGTCTATTAAAATGCATTGGTGTTTCTTCTGAATTGATGTACTCAATTCAGTACCTAGCAGCATTTGGAAACAGTTCAAATTGCATATATTTAATCTGACAAAGTGTTGTCTGGTTTTCCACCTTTCTTCAATTCCCTCTGGAGTACACCCAGAATAGCACAGTGTCATCAGCAAATCTTGGAAATGAAACTCAATTTCAGCTAATGGAGTAATGTTTATGGACCTTGGTGTATTCCAGCCTTCTTTTTTTTTAAAAAAAAAAAACAACATTCATGTAATAGTTAATTGAGAACAATACAGCTTCAGTTTTAAGCCAGCGTTTAGGTGCTAATGACAAACTATGAAGGCATGCCATGCATATTTCTGTTATCCTCTGTACCCATGAACCCTGGTAGCACCCAAAAGGCTTGAATGTTTCTTGAGTGGAGCCGCCTCCTGTGCTGATGGACAGGCTGCTGGGACTCCCTTGTTCCTGGGGCCTGGTTTTCCTGTTGCACAAAACACTTAAAGATTTCAAAACCAGCTTAAGAAATATTTCTGTTATTTTTCAAACTCTTAAGCCAGTGGCCTAGGACTCTGCCTATATTGCAAATACCAAAGAGTTGATTAAAAAGCTATGGACTCTCCTGACCCCGTAAGGAACACTTTGCAATTCCATTCTTATGCAGGTATTAGTTTTTCTTGAGCTATGAAGATTTATGGATACAAGAGGATAATGTTTTCTTTGTGGACTAAAAGCTGTATATTCTTTTGCGGGAGTCAAAAGTTGCTTTGGGCCTTATTGTATGCATTAGGTATGGGTTTTGTCACTATCAGCTTTATGTTTGTGGTACATGTTGTTGGCCGTGACAGGTCCCGCTGCTGTACACTGCCTAGCATCTTGCTGTGACTGCTTCTGGTTCTTTCTCTTCCTGCCCTATGCAGCCTTTTCTTCAAACCAGTTTATGGCTCTTTCCCTTGAGCTACTGCAGGGTGTCCACACAGGCTCCTCTGCTTTTTCCACGTTGCTGGTGGCCTTCAAATTTCTTTTAGTGTTTCTTTTTCCAGGTGGAAGTGCTAGACTAGTAAGACCTAAGCTCTTGTTTTGATGTCAACAACTCCTGGCTGAACAGTTTATGTTTTGACACACCTAGACACCTCTGGTTTTAAAGTATTCAAGGCCAGGTGACTTAGGTGTGTGACTCTTAGATATCCTTTCTGAAGCTTACATTGAAAACCTACCGGAGTGGGAGCTCAACTGAAAGAGCACTTTTCTGCAATCTACCTTTGAAAGGAAAAATTGTGAATACTCTCTAGTAAATGGAAACTGCTCAGCACAGAGAGAAATAGGCCTGAGCCATTGTGGTGCAAAAATAGCTGTTACCTCCTTTCTTATGTTCCTCTTAAGGGACTCAAAACACAGTAATTTGTGTATGTTGATTAATTAGTAACTGTGCAAGTTACTACAGTTCTCAGATGGAGAGCTAGCTATGAATGCTCAAACAAACATGGCAAAGGATTCTAACAGAGGTATCTGCAATATAGTCAGGCAATAACCTATTCTGTTTGAAACAAGGAATAATTTTTTTTGGTACTGAGTTCACTGACAGAACCACGGTTCCTATCTACATGTAGAAATTGATAAAGAGCAGTTTTCTTGGCCGTTTAATAATGCAAGCAAAACACTGGCAACATATCTGTGTGTGCAGGTCAGAATTCCCTGATTCTGTTGTCTGTGTTTGGATACACACATAAAAATGCTCTTTGGTGATGCAGAGAAGTCTCTGCAGATGTAAAATGCTTCAGCCTAAGACCTCCACTCTGGTGATCCAGAAAAATACTTCTGTACTTCTTCAGACATTGTATCTTTGAGATCTTCAGCTTTACCTCCATGTCCCCAGTTCGCTTGTAGTGCAGATAGGTTGGTCCTGAACAAATTATTGTTACATAGTTTGGTATAAAGCAAATATCCTTACTTGACTGAAGCAAAATGTACATGCATGTTCAATGCATGCAGATGTTGTCCTGAACTAACTGCCATCCTTATGATGGTTCTGCTGTGAAATGGAGGAGTGAGGAGGTTGACACAGGCTGCTGCTTTTACAGATGGGCTCTTCAGAGATAGCTCCCACACTTTTGACAGCACAGCAGGCAAGGCCATCTTCACCTCAGTGTGTATCTGAAATCCCTTTCCAAATACACATCATTGCTCATGTTTGGCCTGGTGGAAATGATCTGTGCTCCCTTCTGATGCAGTTAGCTGTCCTCAGAGGGGAAAAAAGGGACAGAAAACAGTGGGCAGTCTGCCTTTTCTATGCCTTGGCTATGAAGTCCTGGGCACAGGGCATTGAACTGCAGATGCCCTGCAAAACCCTCAGTGACTGCCTTCTGGATGCTGCACAGACCCTGGGGCTCTGGGGATCACTGCAAGCTGCCTGCTGGAGGGCGGCAGGAGGCAGACCTTGCTCACCGCTCTGCACCACTGTCATTCCACCCATAAAAGATCCCACTTCCTTGGGCCATTCAATGGGAGCTGCTCATAGGCGGCTAATCCAGCTGGTGCCAGCTGTTTCCTCTGCTGGTCTTGGGGTCCGATGTGCACAGCAACACCATGCTTTCAGCAAATGCTCAACCCTGAGTCTCTGAGGTTTTCACCTTCAGCTATCAAGAGCCGAGCATTCAATTATCTAATCTCAAGCTTGTTTTCTGAAACTTACCTCTGCTGAAACATGGCTTTTATGTTAGGCTCTTGTTTGAACTATTTTGTACTGCTTTGGGAAAGGCTGGGTCAGTCCTGCGTTGCTCTGTGTTACTTTAGTACAGTGCTGGTTGCTGTACCCTATTTTTTCTGGATGAGCCAGGGTGGTGGCAGGTCTTACAAAATCTAAATCTTGCATCTTCTTTGGCTTCCCTTCCTGAGGATTAAATCACAGGGAGAACCCACAGTAAAGATATTTGGAGCAGAAGTCCAGCTTGTGCCACTTTTCTGCAGAGGCATACTCCTGAATCCTTTTTCAGCTGAAAACCTTGTATAAAATAAGGAAAACGAAAAAAAAAACCACAAAACCCATAGATTTTCTCAGCTGTATATTAACCTCTAAGCTGTTTACTTACACATGTAATAGCTTGGGACCTGACTGTGCTGCAGTCACTTAACTTCATCTTAGGGGTGAAATGAAAGTTGTTTTCATGAAAAATTTCTTTGACCCATCTGCAGGCAAAGTCACTGCTGGCCTTTTTATCTTGTCTTCACATCCTGCTGAGATAGCAGTGCTGAAGCCAGAAGTTGTTGAAATGAAAGGATTTGCTGTCTGTTTTGTCACCCTAAATGGGTTGTGAAAAGGAAACATTTGAGGATGGTGACTGCAAAAAGTCACCCCAGCATTAGTTTCTGATGCTGGAGTGCCAGACATCTCTTAAAATCAGCTCTCATAGCTCTTGGAGATGACATTTATGGCAGACAGAGCCAACTCCAACTTCTGTGTGCTTTGCTAGCAATACAAATACTTATTTTTCTGTAAACTTTTGTCTAACTTTTTGGAATAAGCTTGCAGGGAGCAAATAGCTAACAAACTTTTAATATTATACAACAAGTTGAGCTGGATGTAGTTATTTGCTGCTCATTCTGCTCTTTTAGCTGCACGAGCCATGGGAATAAATCAAACCTGTTTTGAAGAGGAACACACTCCTAGCCCTTAGATGCATACAAAAGCCTTTTAAGTACAAAGTGTACCTTGAGAATTACTTGAGAGCACAAGTAGCAAAAAGTAGCACACACCAGTATGAAGCATCCTGCTCCTTATAGCCAAGGAATGCAAGTGAAGCAACGTTACTTGGCATTAGAATAAACTAATGCTTACAGGTGAAGCTAAAATAAAATTATCACTTAACACCGCAATAGCTGAGATCTTAAAACATGATGTGCGATGACTTCTTTGGAGTCATCTCTATCTGTTGAGCATTTTAAAGAACAGAGCTTCTTTATAAAGAAGGCAGAGGGGCATATCATTCCTCCCCAGCAGCTGCTCTGTGTCATCAATTACACAATGAAGGCCAGTTTTGCAGCTAGTGCAAAGTGATGTTAACTCTCTTAATATTGGTGAAAACAGTAAGATCATTCTGATTTATACCAGCGGGCTTTTATTTTGTCCATTTCCGCCAGATGAGCTAGTTCGTAGATGTGTGTAGGGACCTTAACTTTTAAGGATTTGCATGGCACATGCCATGAAGGCAAGCCGGTTAGTGCTGCCGGAGGGGCAGCTTAGCCTGGGCAGCAAGCTGTACTCTTAAGAGTACCCCACTGCTGTATCTCAGCTGTTGCCACACAACGTGCACATGTTGTGCCATAGAAATACTTGCAACAGCAGAAATAGCATCTTCTTTGCTCAGGCACCAGTGATTTACCAGGTTATAAATACAAACCCACCACAATCCCATGTTAATAACAGCAGCCAGCTGAATTACTCTCAGCTGCATGAGGAGAGTGAGCCAAACCAGCCACGTAGATAAGAATATGAAACCAGGAGGAAATTGGTCCTGGTGAATACCAGATTGGTCAAACTCCCCCCAAAAATGGACTCTATTGATGAAGCAAAAGACGGATTTCCTAAAATATGAAAGGAACGACTCGTTCTGCCACCATGAGTGGCTGAAGGCAAATACACATGAAACTGAATTAACAAAACTGCTACCTTTATAATGCTGTGGTTGAAGGCTCTCCAGAGAAGGCACTGACTCAGAAGGCTACTGTTGCTCATCCTTTCCAGCCTGGGCAGGAGAACAACGTGCGCAGAGGTATGACGCATGCTGCATTTGAATCGCGAGCAAGTGGGGGAGGTACTATTGTTTCAGATATTAACCTCAGTGTCAGGAACAAATTGATATGCTGATCAATTCCAGGATTTTGAATGTGAATGTTTGCATTAGTCAAATAGGCAGCCTTATTTTCCAGGTATTTTCAAATTCTCATCTTATTTCCCCTTTTTTAAAAACATGAAAGGTCGTAAGTGGAGCTGAGCAAGGAACTTGGCAGGGGCAGGGGGCAGGGACTGACAGCTGAACCAAAAAATTGGAGGGGAAAATAATTCTCTTGCAGTCTCTTTTTGTTTGGTATTATTTTACTTTAAAATGAATGGGGGAAAACCCCACCAGTTTGAGTCCAAAGATGGCCTTTTGTATGAAACCTGCTCTGTGAAGTTTTGGGGTTATTTCACTATTTTTCTGGACCCATTTTCAGAATTTATGTTAAAAAATGCTATGCACAGGTGAAAATATGAAAGGAATAAACCAAAATGCTTTACTGAGAAAGCCAGGACAAATTCATTTAACTCTTTCAAATCCTTCTCCTAACACCCTTGTTTTTTGCAAAAGGTGTTAATTTGATTTGCTCTGGATTTCTGGGTTGTTTTAGCAGAGATTTGTTTTTCTGGTTGATTTTATTTTATGTCCACATCAATGCAGCCAGGGTCTAGTAATAAAGAAAAGAAAAATCTATTTTCATAACTCTCAGAATAATTTTCTAGAAACTTGCCTTTCTGCTTTCTAGTTAACTGAAATTTCCTTCCCCTGACTCAGTGTTTTCCAGGGCAAGACCAAAGGGCATCTTGTTGGCTCAGTTTCCATGCAGAACATGTATGGTAGTCACTGCTTGGGAGTGTATTTCCTAAAGATCTCTCCTGGCCTTTTTCAAATATGGTTGCGATTTTTTTGTTTCATTTAATCAACTGTTTCCTCATTGGTTCTATTTATGCAATTTAAATGTACACACAAATAGCAGTATGTAAACTATAACCATGAAATTATCACACAGTCAGATTTCCCCTACTACTGAAGTACATACTTTCTGTTTCTCCTAAAGCGAAAAAAAAAAAAAAAAAAAAAAAAAAAGAAAAAACAAAGGCAAAACCACCCCCCCAAGCCAACAAAGCCTCATCAACCTTTAAGAGAAAAAAAGTTTGTCGAGAAAATTGAAGGTCCTCCTATTAGTTTCCATTTGAGGGACTATACCTTGTTCTTCCCATGGTGGTATCTTACAGAAAGAAAGGTAATTCCTTAGGCAACCAGGTCAGATGGAAGACTTCGGGTAAAACCTACTTATCATTATTCCTTGGGAAAAGTGCTGAAATTGCAGTAACACATCTTGTGATAAATTTTCAAGCAGTTGTGCAATTGCTTCTCACTGTGTATCTACACAGATTCTTGACATGTGCAAAAATAGATAAATCATGGGTAGAGAAATTGAAGTTTTTGCTGCCTAGAGATACACAGCTTAGAAAAAGATGAGGCATGCAATGGTGTCTGTGTGCATGGGATATACTTACCTGTGGTTATATTCTAATTACTGACACACATGGATTTGTTAGAAGAGCCTTTTGCCTCAGGGCATGTGCAGAAGGCCCAAATACAGAGGTACCTGCATACTTTCCCAACTGATCTTCCATCAGATGGAAGAAGGATTGTGTCCATTGGCCTTAAACAAAATCCAGGAATATGCGCTCTGAACATACATCATAGAAAGGTGAAGGATTATGGGGACAAGTGAAAGATCAGAAGAGGACATTACAGCGTAGGGTGTGTTTCACAATGCTGTGCCATAGTACTAGCCCCTAAGAGACACAGCCCCTTACTGACTGCATTACACCTGCTTTGAAACAAGGGTCTCAGTCTGGTGCTCCGTGGCACCGTGCCCTTCTTAGTCATTTGCCGACATTTGGCTACTGGAAACCAAATGCATATCTTTTTATATTTTTGTACATCTGTATTCTCTGAACTAAAAATGTATTACCTTGAAAATGCCGCTGTTAGATTTTTATCTCTCCTTTGCACTTGATTCTGGAAAACATTCCCTAGTTCATTCAAGTCTACTATAAATCAGATATTGTCTTAAAACTAACAGAAAATATTCTTAGTCAGAGGGAAAGATTTAGGTGAAAATACAATGGATGTAAACCTCTATTCCCCTCCCATTTTCAACTGATGCCTCCCAATGATGAGAAAGGCACTCACTATCATGGACATCACTTGCTGGGATTCTCAGTTTCTGGATGTTAATTTTGGGTTAAGTGCTCCTTTGGAAATCCATGTTTAGCTATATTTTTATCATGATCCCAATGTCAAGAGAATGCAAGTCCCCAGCTAATCAAAACCTTCTCCTTTAACCTCTATTTGCTAGAGAAACTGAAAGCAACATAACACAAATAATACACTTTCTTTTCTGTTTAATATAGAAACTGTCTCATAATCTCTGAGTTTTTTCTTTAAACTTTATCCTAAAACTAAAAATAATCTTGTAGTCAGAACAGAACTTACAATTTTTACTCCTGTGTGCTTCTCCCCAGAATGCAATAAGATGCTGTCTACTTACGTATGAAAACCCAGGTCATCATCTGGCCCAGGTGGTCGTGCTTATTTGACTTAGGCCAATAAGGACATCAAACCTTGTAATGAAAATACACACATTGCTTGTACTGCTGCAAAAACATCCTTGCAGAGAACTGAAAGGAAACTGTAAAGCTGAGCTAATCTAACATGCTCTGCTTAATAAGGGGCTCTGCTGCTTGGGAGCAATGGCATCTGTGTACTGCAGGGTCACTTTTATTCCCAGCCAGATCTTTAATAGCCAGAAAAACACATGTGCCTGCGTGGCATTGCAGCCAGCCTGAGAAATACTTATGAATCTGAGCTGGTTCTGCATCTCACCCCACTAGACACCCAGAGACATGTTCCCAATCTGCTTGGACCACTTTTGGCCAGTACACCTTAGAAGCCACCACACTGTGCTGTGGGGGCCCAATCCTACCCGCAGGCTGCTGGGTGGCCAGCCCTGAGCTGTGCAAAGACCATGGGTGAACATCATCCTCTCACCCGTTCCTCAGCAACTCCGGAGGTGGAGGCTCCGCAGCCCCCTTGCTCCAAGCAGCTTACACATTCACACCTCTTAGTGCTGGGGGTTTGCTTTTAACACTTTGCCCCAAACAGCTGCTTGTACTTTTGGTGGTTTGTTTGGCTTTTTTTAACAATAGTAGGAAAAAACCCGAGGAAATATTTTCTTGGTGTTTCACTTTTTATCACAACATTTACAAAGTTTTCTGTTGCAAATTTGTTGCGAAGGTTCTGTAAATGAATATTGCCTTAATGTAAATTCCTAACTTTTTCCCTGGGGGAAAAGAATGTGGTTTTCAACATATTTTTTGGTCATTTTCTTAATATTTTTCTCTACTGAAATCCCATATAACCAGCCTTTATTTTCTGGATTGCCACTTCTCCTTTGCTGTCCTCTTCGGAGAGAAAAAAAGGAGAAACAGGCTGAAGTAGGGGCGAGGAGAAATAAAAAAGAAAAGTCTCTCACAGGGATACATTGTGCACTTTTTAATTGGTACATTTGGGAACTTCAAAAAGGAAATGTTAAAGTATGTGATTTCCCACATCCCTTCTTCTGACAGTCTCTAATGATGTGTTTTCAATAGCATTTTAAATTCAACCTATAGTGTATCACAGAAAGATAATTATCCCTCTGATGTTTTAAATTGCTTCCCAGAAAGATCCAGGGGGGAATTCCAGGCAGATCGTGCTGCTTGTCTTTTCAAGGGTGAGTGGAGGATGGCAACTGGATTTTGCAGCAGCTTTTGCCATTTTCAGCTGGTTCTGTGTTAGGATGCATTTCTGAAAACACTGAACTATGGCAGGAAAGGTATTCCTCTTTGATATACTCTGGGTCAAACACAGATTTTGACCCTAGATCGCTGTGATTAAGGAAGTTGAGAGACCTGAGCCCAGGTACCTCCTTAGCACTTTCCTTTAAAAATTTGGCATCATGATGGCAGACTGAATGTCAGCAGTTTTAGCTGGTGCCTTGTACTATGGGGATTAGTTTTAAAGTTTTCCTAATGCCAGTTGGATTTATTTCAGTACGTGTATTAAATAGCTGCAATAGGATTGTATTCACAAAAGATCTTACATGGACATAGAGAAGGCAAGATGAGCCAATGTTCACTTCTGTATTATATTCTTGTGTGAGTGTGTGTAAAACAAGGGTAGGAATACTAGCAGTTCTCTATCTTCACTCATAGATGGCACTAGAAATTCTTGGAATTCCTTTCTTCAGAAAGTAAGTAAAATCGTTTTTACTTTTCTACCAATAGGTGGAACCAGCAACATCTTTGTTACTTAATGGCCTGACAAAATGAGCAATGCTTTCCTCTTCCTAGCTTCATTTAATTAAAAAGCAAGATACAAACAAATAATTCCCCACATCCCAATTTCCCCACCACCTCTCAAAGAGCAGCCCTCTCCCCTAAAATGATAAACAGTGTTTAGTTTATTTCAAGATACAGCCAGAGCAGGCTAGCAGAGGCAGAAGAAGGAATCACTGTGGTTTAGAAGGCAGGGTGCTGGCATTCTCCCTTTCCCACCTGAACAAGCTGGAGACCAGATAGCTTACCCTTATCGCTCATTTTTATAAACCTAGCTTTCCATTTGAAAGCAGACTTTGTATGTGGTGCAGCACAGTGACCATGCTGCCTGCCAGATGCTCTCAAGTGTTTGCTCCATCCTTATCGGTATTGGTGAGATAAAGCTAAATGTATGAAAAGTAGGGCAAATGGTCTAATTTCATCACATTTAAATTAGGTTACATTCACCTCTGATAGCTAAACTTAGATATTGGCCTCCTCGGTCTTTCAGCATTTTTAATTCCCATATAATGCAGATGCTGCTGTTCTAATTGTAAATGATCAAGTATGCAGTGCTGATGGCCTCCTAGATTGATATTACTGGAACGGTGCACTTCGGGAGCAGGTGAATGAGGCACTGTCCAAAATGAAAGGATGTACTGAGAGCCCGTGAAAGGGTGAATACATCTCTTATTAATGTACAGCAAGGACACCAGGATGAATGGGGCTATGTGTGTATCTCCTTGCCTTTTGATGGGCTGAATGAATTAGGCAGGCTCAAAGGTTTATCAGTTCCTTTTCTTGGCTGAGTGAGTTTTTCCTTTGACAGAATAAGGGAAGAGACCCAAAAGTCATGAGCTGTGTTTTTCTCACCTCGCGTTCCTCAGTTGCCTTTCAATGATGGTATGTACATCTGTGTGTCCATGAGGAAAAAAAAAAAAAGACCCTGAAATTTGAACAAGTGGGAAAATAATTCCTATTTGTAAGAACTAGCAGAGTAACTTAGCAAGCCAGCACACTCTCAGATACTCCGCAGCATGGAAAACAAACTCCTATCCAGCTATGTTCCCACCATGTAGCTTAGTGGTGCTTAAACACCATCCACAGGGGCCTTATACACAGGACAATTTATAGATTGCCCACTGCTCCCTGCTACATATCCTTCTCTGTCTCCCAAGGGTCACAAATAGTGCCAACAACAAGGCTTTTTTGCATCTGCCTGCCTCACTGTACAGGCAGGGCACGTAGGGATTTCCCAGGTTGCCCGCCAGTTAGGAAAACATTGCAAACACTGAAACTGCTCACTTGCCTTGGCAAGCTCTCCTGTAGGACTTTACCTGGGGGAAATGCCTTCTAGCAGTGGGACATTTCACTCCAAGCCAAAACAGTCCAGGCGAACCTTCTCATGATACTAGTATTTCATTTTCAGTTAGGCCCCAACATATGTATCTGGGGGGAGAAGAAAGTGGCAAAAAAAGTTTTTTTCAATATAACTTTGTCACAGAGAAATATTTCCATTTTATTTTTAAATACTTCTCTTTTTCCTAAGAATTATTTTTCTTGACAGCCTTTTTAAAAACTACGTTCTCTGTATTACCTTGACTTTTAGCACTATCCCTGAACCTGATGCCTGTAACACTCATTTGCCCATTTTAATTGCCTATAACAAAAAGAAGAAAAAGAATTAAAAGGAGTGAATAATATTAAGAAATAGCTAGGAGTTTGCTTGTTTCTAAGGACAGTAAAGTTGGGAGGTCAAAACATATCAATATACCCAACAAAAGGACAAACTCTGTGTCCTAAGTGCTAGAGTTTTTTAACTTTATGAAACTCAATAGCCTAATATTAGTTTGTTTATGTAGGGTTTTTTTCCTTTGTTTGTTAGCTTCATTTTTCTTCAGTCTGAACTCCTCTGCAGAGTTGCTCCATAACTTTGCCCTTTTGTTAGTTAGAAACCTTTAATTTGCATCATACTCATTTATGGATACTTTATTCTTATTTTAACAGTATTTTTAGCTGGCTCTCTCCTCTTGGAGTCCGTTTACTTTTCAATATGGACCACTGAGCTGCTGATGTCCATTTGCACTCTGAAGATGCATAGGATTATAATGTAGTGTCAACCATACTACATTTGAAAACAAGCTATTAATTTCACATAGAGAAAAAAAAGCAGCTTGTTCAGAGAACAGTTAGGAGTTACATGGTGAGAAGACGCATCCTCAGGCAGCGTATCGGTGCATCTCAGCACAGGTCTGTCTGGTCTGCTGGACACCATAAAGTTTGTGCTGCTCAGAGGACCAGCCCTCCTAAGCTAGTATACCACTCTTGTACTATCTTCATCACAGTCGTATTAGCAATGCAGTATGTTTCCTTACAGGTATCACCTGAGGAGCAGTTTTCTGCTGTAAAGGTTTGTTGGACAAAGGGTACCTCATCCCATGAAAAAAAAAATTATATTAATTTCCTGTTCTACCCATCTAGAAACCTGCAAATTTAGCTCCAAAAAGTGAGAATATTTGTTAGCCCAGCACAGCCAAATACCTAGTGGTTAACAGACTCATTTAAAGGGAAAATATCCAGGTTCAAGTCTCTACTCCTCCCTGCTACAGTGTCAGATTTAAACCCATTTATTGTCATTCAGTGAATAGCTACTTAGTGGTTCAAGTAGCATCCATCGGTAGCATTGGTTGTGCTCAGAAATCTCACCCTGAGCGTGAATAACTTTCCTGTAAAATGTTTCCATTTGGAGGATTCATCATCAATAACTATGTTGTCAAAACAATCTCTGCTGGTGTCTGATGAGCGACCAAGGAGCTCTTAGACAAATGCATGCAGGAGTGTGCACAGGGTAGGGACATTAACTGTCAGGTGTTGATAAACATTTTCTCTTGTAAGCCATGAGGAAAGCTGATTAAATGCCTGAACCCACAGCATGTGGAGCACCCTCAGCTTCCTCTGAAGTCAAGGATAAATGAGGCCGCCTTGTGCTTCCCTGGTCGTGGGACAGGAGCTCGTGACTCTCTTGGTGCTCTTTGTACATGCAAAAAAAGCTGCAGGACAGCAGCTGCAGGAAAACCACTGGAAGGTCAAGTGCCTCGATTCTTTAGTACTTATATGAAACTATAAGTTTCTGCATGCAATGTTTTAGAGACACACAGCTTAAAATCACAGGTCTACAAGTATTAAAAAAAATGATTACTGCAAATAGCATTTAACTGAAAGACATTAAAGAGAAAAAAGCACACTTTAAGATTTTCAGATTAAGTATTTCATTATATTTTGTAAAAAAATTCCAGTTTGTGTCTCCCTGCAGTAGAGGAGAAAAGCATATTTTAAAGAATGGCAGTGCCCAGCTGGCATCGCAATGGACAAAGAGAAGAGACAGAAGCTTCCCTGAACTCGTTTCTCAGATTTTAATTTCAAGTTAACTGTAACCTTAAGAGAAACAAAAGTTCATTTGTTCCTGTAGTAACGCTGCTCAACAGCTATAATGCAGCTAGAACAAATATGTAACCTGACCTGCTATCTCGTATGCATAAAAGAAACCCTGAAGTTATATAGTCCAAAGTCAAGCAGAGACATCGTCCTGAGTGTGTGTATTACTGCCCGGGTAAACAGAAACCGAGACTTTTGATAACCAGGAGTAGTGTTAAAATAATAAAAGTTTGTGTAAGCTGCAACCAAAGAGAACTTAGATACAGAATAACTAACAATGGAATTATGATCTCAGCCACGAAAGAAGTTCCAGGATTCATTCAACTGATTTCAGAGGCTTTTTTCATGGTCATTAAAAAGACAGATAGGAGAAAAACGATCTTACCTTTCATTTCTCCTCCCACTGTGCAAGAGACTGATTGTCATTATTTTCTGAGCTGATTTGTCTGTAATTACATTCATTGGTAAAAAGATAAGACAGTTTAGGGTATAAAAATAAAATAACAAGCTGGATTTGTTGGTGCCTGCTGTTCACAGCAATATCACAGGGAATTTGTGCACAAAGATCAAAGTCTGGAAAGCCCCGGCACCTGATGCCAGGTAGGTAGGTACAATATCATGTCTCTGTGACAGTACTCATCTCGTGGTCAAGCCTGACTCGATTTCTGCAGAACCACCTGGAATTTCCTGGACTTTGAATCAACTGTGATTTTTAAAACTATTTTTTTTTCCATCTAGGTTGATCTGAAAATCACTCTGTGAAAAGGACTCTGTGATTAGACCTGTGGAAGCTGAATGTGTGTGTGGGTGCTCCGAGCTATTCACAGTGGCTGTGGGCTGGAATACAAGAGTGGGTGAAGTTTTTGCCACAGAGGAAAAAGCATTTTAAAAATGGCAAATAACTTAAATAGAGGCCACACCATCTTTGAACATTTTTTTGTTTCCTGAGAAATGTACTTTAGCTTTTTATTTTGTGAAATGCCTGTCTTATCGACTATGCTGTAAAATGCTTTTTCATGGCTGAATCATATAAAGTTAAAATCAAATATGATAACACAGAAATTAAAAACGTGGACCAGATGGGAAAGCTGAGGAGGCACAAAAGCACTGTGCAGTTGACAAGAGTTAACCAAAAAAAAGCCTCTTGGCCCAGAATCAACATGTCTAAGTGTGGGAACAGAGGCAAGGCCTGGTCTGGAGAGCAAAAAAATGAAGTAAAGGTTGGGGCTGATCTATAGCCACTCCATGAACAGGTTATGGACAGTTTGGAGCTGAATCCTAAAACAAAAGCAGAAGTATTTAAGACTGAGAGCAACATGAAGGTCCTTCTTATTGAGGGCAGAAGATACAAGTATGGATAGACTTTACACTTTTGCTGGAACATGCTGATTTAGAACTGTTTTTTCTTATAAGATAATGACAATAATGCTTAATAAACACTGTCCCATTTGCTGTTAAATTCTGACTTCAATTTGAAAGAAAAGGCAGTGACTTTCCAGTTGTTAGCAAATTTCTAAACAGAAGAGGGAAGAGAACTTCTTGCAGTCTCTGGGCACTGTGCGTTTGTGAAACTCCAAGTTATTTCTATTTTAATAAGTGACAACTGGAACATGAAAAACAAAATATATGTAAAGCATGACTTTACTGTGATCAGAGTATTTTCCAGCTGTTTTTGTAATTCAGGGAAAAAAAGCAAAGTAAAACTGAAAAAATAAAAAGAAGTACCACGTGGAATTAGCAATGCATTAGGTGCAAGTAGCCTTAGCTCATTTAGCTCCCCGGATGACACGCCTGGCCACCTCTGGAGGGCTGGTGCTTGGAAGAGCTCTTCAAAAATACAACTTGTGTTGGACAAAATTTGAGCTTGGTGCTCAATGGGCAAAGCCCTGTGCAACGATTGGAAGCCCTGAGCTAAGTCCCTCTGGATGTAAAACTCTCCCAGACTCATTTTTGTCATGCATTAGGGTGAGAGAGGCTAGCTCAAAAGCCTGCAAGATGCCTTGTGGACTGGGGACTAGTGACTGCTGTGTGCTCCCCAAGGCAGGGAGCCCACGGCTGACTGTACCCCCTGGGCAAGGCGACACTGGGATGAACTTGTGCATGTCCTGCCACGGAGTTATAAAATGGATGTGGGGCCCTTTCCACAGCCTGTGTGGCAGGCAGGAGCTCTGCCTTCACATGGCACAGTGCTCCTGTAGCCCAGATGGGACGGTGCCTGCAGAAGACTGCTGTTGCATGTGACACCTGAGTGCAGCTACCTCCATAAAGGAAAGGCCATGGGGAACAAAAGGGAATAAAATATTAATTAAAATTGTATTTGGTAATTTTTTTTATATGGCGAGACCAATGAATTGAAGGCCAAAGCTACTTTCATTAGAAAATAGAATTACAATATTTTGTAGAATGAAACCACAGCAGGGATTTTGAAGAGCACAATTCTGTGCTCTACTATGGTGGCAATACTGTGAGTCACTCCTTTCAGCGAATAATAGCCCCTTGTTCCACTCCTTGGTGCTTTCACATAATTTACATTAATTTGTGAATGCAGCTCTCTTGTACTGGATGAGCTGCTTATCAAGGTGACATACAGCCATTGTAGCTTCACACAGAATCTGTGACAATTAGAAGATTTTCTATTTTACCTATTTTCATTCTGGGAACCCTAAATATGGCAAATCAAGATAAAATATTGACCTGTCTGTGAAAATAAATGTGATTCAGTTCAAAGAATAGGGCATTCTTCACACATGAAGAACATGACATACTTTTTTTTAACCAGTGTTTTGCAGGCCTAAGGTTAATGTGCAGTCTGAATTTGTTCCTGCTGGCAAGGGTCTTATCAATGTAAAATATTTTTTCCTTTGGAGTCAGGAGCAAATCATATCTCTCCCTTCAAACTGTAAGGTATGCATTGACCTAAATAAGTGATCTCACCTCTCCCACACTGTTTTAGGAAGGAAGAAAGCAATAAGTTGAAAGGATTGACGTTCTAGTTGCAATTTTTTATTATTATTTTTTATTTTACACTTGATTAGCTAGAACCATGCAAGTTGGACAAGCGGATTAAACCAGAATATATCATTCCTATTGAATGCCAGCTGCAAGACAGAGATTTTAGTTATTCCAATCTTATAGGTAACATTGTCTAAAACATCTATCCTAAAAAAAAAAAAAACACACACAAAAAAAAACCAAAAACAAAAACAAAACCCCAAACCAAAATGAAAAAATACCCTGACAATTTTTTGTTTGGCTTACACATCTGTATTCAAAGACCAGGGAAAAAGCTTTGATTACGTAGCCCTTATAGAAACCACCAAGGTGCATACACTGACTTTGATAACTAGAGGGAAGAACACTTACATCATAGTCTGAATTTTCCAATATACAGCGGTCTTTTTTCCAAGCCCCAAAAGACAGTGCTTGGTCTTTTCTGTTATTAACAAAATCAGTAGGAACCTCATCCCCTAAATAGGCCTCAGTTTTCTTAAAGACTACAGAGAAGAGATGGGGCGTCCTGGAATTCACTCAGCTGAGAGCTGCACGGTAATGATGCAGGGACGTGGGTGCAAGCCTTTGCAAGTAACTCAGAGCAACAGTTCATGAAGTTTCCACAAACCTGTGGCTGTCAGGCATGATTGTTCACTCTTTGTCTTATTCTGCACCAATGAACTTCCTACTTTATTTCATGAACAAGAAATAATCACATGCAGAGTTATTTATGCATATGCCTGGTGTCTTAGAGTCTGCCAAGCAAGTTGCTGCTGACATATTTCCTGCGAACAGCATGTCCCTGGGAGTCATCATCTCCATCACTCTGTCCTTCCCTCCCTGCCCCCTAAGGCAGGGTGCCCTTGGCCAGCAGCTGCTGCTGAGGTTGGGGAGGTGACTGGAAAAGCTGGACCACAGGTTGGGAGTGTGATTTTTACAGCTTTAAAATCTTCGATGATCTTTTGATGTCAGTGGGGGTGGAGAGAGGGACATTCAAGACTAGCACCCAAACACACTCAAGCTTGTCCATGGTTTGTTATTTATGTTTTGTGCTTTCTCAAGCTGCTGTTCCATCATGTTTCTCTTTCTCTAGTACCTTGTGATGGGCTTCACTCAGGGTCTTGGGCTGGCTGCCTTATTTATTCATTTATTATCAAGATGTTTACTGCAGTGGAGACTTTCAGCTTCTGTGACTCCACCAAGCCACTGCAGTTCTGAACAGCATTAACTGTGGCACTTGGCATTCAAGACAAATACGATTTTTCTAAAGGCAATCTTTTGTTCTACAGTTTTTCCGGCTAAATAGTGTACTTGGTAGTTTAAATGTACGGCACACCCAAGAGGCATGGAGATCTTTGAAAAATGGAAAAAAATACCTAGTTTTCTTCTTAGACTACTGATTTATTTTGATTACAATTGGGACTTTGGCTCTGAAGCACTGCTAACATTGAATTGGTTCTCGCTACCTTTTAACTTTCTTTTCTTATTGCTTTAAAGCTCTGTTGCAACCAGCAGCAGGGTCAGACCTAAACTACGGGCAGCTGCTGAGTACATTTACAGACCCTCAGGGCTATCGTCTGCCAAAGCCTCTGGGGTACCGATATCAAACCAAGCACTCAGTCACTTTACAGCAGGAGTTGAAAGTCTTGCGGATCCACTCTTATGGACCTCAGCAGACCTCAGCAAATGGTTTGTTATGCATCTCCCATGGGCATTGTCCCCGCTGCTTTCCCCCATCCCTGCCTCCCAGGCAGGGCTTCAGAGCTGTCTGAGGATAAGACTTAATACTCTGGGGCAGTATCTGTGTGTCGCTGACTACCCGGAGGACCAGATAACCTCTGTCTCTCACGGGGACTCCCTGCCACCAGCAAGTCCTCAGCACATGTGATTCCCCTGTGCCTGTGTGGGTAGGGGATACCTGACACCAGGGCACCTAAAAACAACTGTGTTTCAACACAGCTGCCTGTGCAGTTGGCTACTGCACAGATCCTATAAAGGATCTCCATTTATATTTTTCAGAAACATGGGAGTAAATTTTCCATGTTTATTCCCTACCTTGAATTCTTTTTCTATTCAGGCAGTCAGTGTGTGGTTTAGCTTTTATATCCCAGCTGGCAGGGGTTTTGTTTGATATTGCTATTAATTCTACTGGATTGGAAAGTGCTTCTGTGAAGGACGCTGTCTGAATGAGCAGTGTTGTTATTTATTAGTGCACATGCATTTGCACACTGGTCATGAAGGACAAGATGATTTCTGTCAAAGCTGGGAAAAGATAGCATGGGTATCATTTGTTGAGGCAGAGAATAGCCTTGAAAGTGCCAAGAAAGAATGAAGTTGCCTTGCTCTGTGGGGGATGGTAGGGAAATCTGCTGTATTGAGCAAGAACGAGCAGTATTTAGTGAATATTAATGGAGGGGAGGATAAATCTCTATTTTAAGGCTATATTCTGGTTGTATAGTACCTCTGCTTTCAAGGCATCATCCTCTGCTACAAATTGTTCACTGGAGCACAGCTGAAGTTGTATGGAGATGAGCTAGGGGCTACTGACACAACCAGAGCTAAGAGGGGAACACTGGTGAAACACCTCAAAGGAATTAAGGGGTGTTCCTCTAAGAAGGTGACAAGGATGACAGCCCAGCTGAAGTGCCTTTACACCAATGCATGCAGCATGAGCAACTAAGAGAAGGAGCTGGAAGCCATTGTACAGCAGGAAAACTATTATATAGTTGCCATCACAGAAACATGGTGGGATGACTTGCACAACTGGAGTGCTGCAATGGATGGCTATAAACTCTTCAGAAGAGATAGGCAAGGCAGGAGAGATGGTGGGGTAGCTCTGTATGCTAGGGAGTGCTTGGATTGTCTAGACCTTAATGA
>VZTV01007816.1:0-16035 GCA_013400875.1 Anhinga rufa
ACATGCAGTGTTTTCATGCTGTTTTTCTTTCTCCAGCAGGTTCAGATATTTCCAGCTGTCCCTATAGTTTCCTCTTTTTTCTTAGCCTTTAACATTTGCAGTTATGAGTCAACCTGATACTTTTATTTCCCAAGTGACTGCTAGAGCTAATACCATTTTGGGATTGATCTGTAGCTTCGCAGAAGGTAGCATTCCCATGATGTCATTGTATTTTTCTGCAATNCATGATGTCATTGTATTTTTCTGCAATGGCCACAGAGTATTTTTGTCTCTGCTCCCCAATTAAACCAAACAAATGAACAAAAAACCCCAAACAAACCAAAAAGCTGAGCACAGGTCTCTCGGCAGAACAACTAAGAGAAACTTCTTTATTAAAAATATTACTTATTTAAATATACCAGATTAGCAAAGTCTTTCATAAAAGGTAATAAGTTGATTTTACATATATTAGGAAAAGCATGGAAAAGCCAGTGCAGACCCAAGAGAATTCAGGAGGGCTGTGAGTGATGTTCAGGACTATTGTTAACTTTATAACATCTATAGAATGCTTTGCAACAGCTTCAGGGGTTGTGGTGGTGTCCATAGCACCATTCTATAGATGAGGAAAACAAGATGGAGTACTTTAGTCACAAAGCTTAAGTATTGAGCTTGTCTGCCCTATGAATAGTCAGGGACACCCCTGTCTTGACCCTCTTTTCAGGAGGTTGGCCAAATTCCAGGCCCTGTGCCATTGAGCTCTGCCTGAGCCAATCACCCAAGGAACTTCAAAGGAAGAAGGGTTCAGTTTGCAAGATGCTCAGCCCACCTGCTACCACTGGGTCATGCTGGTGTTCTTACAGGAGCTGCTTCTGTCCTATCATCTTTGCCTTTCATCTTTGACTTGTGAGAGAAATACCTATCATGTTTGGGTGTATTTATTTGCACCTCTGCCTGTTTCTGTACTACTAACTAAAATGAAGGCCAGGACTAGTTCTCTGGTCCTTGAAGTCAAATGGAACAGACTGGCCACATTCACATTCCTAGGCACTTGGCTGTAGTCTCCCCATAACCCATGTTTGTCCATACTATCAAATAAAAGAACAGTCCAGTTCAAACACTATACTCCTGCTGGCGGTGGTTTGTACTACTCCAAACAGCTTTCTCTAAGAGAAATCAGCATCCCTTGGCCTCAAAGGTGGGGCTTGGTCCTGGATCATCATTTACTTATTTATATGTAGACATAGAGGCTTTTATAGGCATTTCCCTGGCTTCAAAGTGAGTGTTGAGGACCCACTGAAAGAAGTGCCAGAGCTGGGACAGGAACTCCGGAAAGGCTACCTAGTAGTCCTAGGTTAAGACAGATCTTTTCAGTCTCATACCATCTATCTGTAACACAATCTTATCTTAACAAGGAGTGGTAATGGCAAGTGAGATTGAGTTTCAGGTCGTATGGTTTCCAGATGGTCTTTTTAAAACATATTTTCTTTAATTTTATTTTTAAATAAAGCCATAGAAAAGTACAGCTGAAAAGTCCTCAGGAGGACTTTTGGTGCAGTATTATTCCACCTCCAAGCAGCTGATCTGTGGCAGTTCATAAAGCTTCTTAAGGTGATCTACAAAATGACTCCCAAATCTGAAAACTATGCACATATGCTCATGAGCTGCTGAAATGCATGCTTGAGTATCATCATTATAAAAGATCAGAATGTTCCACTAAAAAACATTTTACAAAGCAGCTAGTTTATTTACCTAAAAGCTAAATACTTTATTTTTTAATAACTTTTCTGGAATGTGCCAGGTAAATCAGATACAAGATTACCCTCTTTTTTTCTCAATTTCATCATCCACTCATTAATTACAAAGATAGTTATGCATATCTAAGTGTCCACCCAAAAGCAGGATCAACTGTAGCTATACCATCCTGTATATGCTTGCCAAACCTCTAACAATGGTGCTCAGCAGATCCCCATAAAAATCCATTCCAGTCTTTCCTACCTATTACATTGTTTTTCCTCAAAATTAACCTATATCTACCCTGCTGCATATTTAGTGGTTTATTTCTTGTCTTGTCAGTTGTGATAGAGTATACCCTTTACTATGTACAAAACTCTTTGTTTTTCCAATTCAATCGTTTCATTAATTGTCCTTGAGAAGTTAAGGCATCTTTGTGTGTATGTGTATGAATAAAAGCGATTTTCTGTGAACAGGAATAGAGGGAGAAAGGGAAATTAAATAAGAGTCTCCCCAAAAGTCTGCATTTGCTTTCATCCTACATGTTGCGTACCTTCCCATCACTAACTTCCAAGCATATTGTGAGAAGCAATATCTTTTATGACAGCAGTCCAAGGTTATTCCTTGCTATTTAACAACTGGGGTTGCAGTAGGGAGCACAGTTAGAGTGAGTCTAATCTGGGTTAAAATGATAGTTTGGAGGTAAAAACAGTGTGGTGAATTTATAAAGAATTGCAGGTTCATTTCTGGGAGACATCCCAGAAAAATAAGGCCCTGCTTACTGCCTCTGCTTCCAGTAAAATCCTTCTTTGTCTAAACACTGCTACTTCAACATTGCCATTTTCAAGAATCAGATCAGGAACTCCAGGGTCATTTTGATGAAGTAGTCATCTTTTCAATGATTAGAATTAAGAAGTTTCTCACAGAGTCTCCTGCTGCTTCACTAGTCATTGTTTCAATAACAAGAAGTTACCCTGCAGTGATGGTATCAAACTTTTCTGCTTCCTATGGTGCATTCAGAGGTCAGCTGCAATAAGAATATAGAAGTCTGTTTGACAGAATAAAAGGAAAAATGCAGCCTTACAAATCATCACAACAGAGAAAATTGATGTCTTAAGAAAATAGGATTACTTTTTTTGTCCAGATAGGAGGATAAGGAAACAGGTTATATTTCTGGATATCTTTGGGAAAAGAGAGAAGTAAAGGCTCTGCAGAATTTAAAGTTACATAAAGTAGTGTTGGTTTTGGCTGGAATTGCCACGATGTGAAGGTTGAAGATGAACTTTCTTTCTGTGTTCTCCTTCACATGTTGAAAAGTTATTTCACCTGTGCAGTACTTCTAAGATGAATTTTGAGAAAAATAACCCATGAAGCTTTAAAATCAGGGGCAGGAATGTTGATCAAAGCCTTATTTTTAAATATGGTAGTCCGTATCAGGAAGAAAATTATTGTGTCATACACCTAAATATCTTGATGTTTTTTTCTCTCAGGTCTTTTGCTTCCCTCCAATTTGCCTCCTATTGGCTATTTATCAAGGAACCTGCTGTCATGAAAATATTCCATTTTATTTTTTACATAATTATAGATTTCTTCTCTGTATATTTTTTCTTTCCCTGCAGAAATTATCTACATTGTTATTATTATTTACTGCAATAAACAATAATATGTATTTAATAAAATAAAATCAGCATAATCTCAAATACATTACTGCAGCTTAATATTTCATACTGTTCTCTATAACAGAGAATCTTAAAGATACAAAAAAAATTATTTGGAAATATCATACAGAATACTTCAGGTTTATAATAAACAATATTTAAACCTTTAAAAATTAAGCTGATGCTGAAAGCCTAACAAATTAAAAGTATTTCTAGGTGATTAGTCGATGCGTATACAGTACTTTGAAAATAAAATGCTATATCCTTGGTTAATTATGAGTGTCCTTGGAATTACTAAATGCAGTCTGAAGAAATATGAAAACATATGGATGTTCATTTTAATCTCTGATGTCCCTCTGCCCTTTTGAGTCTTCCTTCCCCCCATTCCTCTTACAAAATATATTTTCAAGAAAGCGAGAAAATGCTGGGTCACCTACCCCCCTCCAGCAGATGAGGATTCACATAGTATGCGGTCTGTCTGTATACGCTGCCATTTCTCTCTGGTGCAACTTACCTTTCCTGTTGCAGTGGGGTTTAGGAATCCCTCTATTCTTTGTAGTTTCAATGAATTCAAAGGTGGAAAAATAATCTAGATTGGCTTCCTGCAGAGCATGTCTGAGGAATTCTTGCATGATGCCATGACTTTTGAAACACATCTTTTAGATTAACATCCAATCTTGACTTAAAGATTTCAGATTATGGAAAATGTAACACCTCTCCGTGAGTTTTATCTTGTAACAGGTACCTTCAGTGTAAACAAGCGCACTTAATTTTAATTCTACATCTTGGGTTTTGCTACACCTCTCTGTCTGATTAAAAAGCCAGTTACTATTTGAAATCTTCCCATGTAGGCACATACAGACTATGATTTGTTGCACAAACCTTCTCCTGTTATTACAGAAATTTTTTTTTCCCTCACTGTAAATAGGGAAATGAGAGGTTGATAGTTGACAAACAAGTTTTACTGAATCTTTGTTTGTTGGAAGTAACACAGCAAGTGTTCTTAGTTTGCAAGCAAGCAAGCAATTCAATTTTTATAGATTTCTTTAGAGATATTGTCTATATTTGACAAGGTGGTTCTAAAGGAATCATCCTTTCAACTTTTTCTGGATTTTTCTTTATTTCCAATGCTGAATAACCCCAAAAGACTGCCCCAACCTCTGAACCCTTTTAATATCTCCATATACTTTTTCTTCCTCTTTTCAGATCTGAATTTATCTTAATCCTTCTTTGACTGGCTAATCCAGATTCCTTTGTCCCTTCTTTTTGAAGGAGTGGTGAAAGAAAATCCATTTCTCACAGTGTTTTCAGTGGTGACTAAACTTATTTCTTTTCTGCCTGGTCTGAACATGAGTGGTGATAAAGCAACATCTCTTGCTTAACTCTGGTATTGTCTGTTTTCCTGATTTCATAGAAATTAATGCTGCTAATCTCTCATTTTAAGAGCAAGGATACCCTTTGTATTGAGCAGTATTAACAGAAAGCAAGGGAAAACACCTTCTGCAGGTACATAACTAAAAGCTGTTAAATGGTTTGATTGCCATTTATCTGTATGAATTCTGTATATATAATATATACATGTTCCTCTAAACAGCTGTGACTTGAAGCTCATTGCCTGCCACACTTTCTGCTGGTTTACTCTATTTTCTCTCAACATGAGCAAATAATTTTCTAACATTCTCTTGATTAAACTAAGTATATTGACCTTCTCTGGCCTTAAGGCAGATTTTTCAGGTGTCAAAATACGCTTTAATTGAATTCTGAATATTTTCAATTTTTTAATGTTTTAAAAATGCAAATGCCACATCATGTTCCAGCATTGGTGACATTAGTTTTTGAATATGGAAATAATGAAAAGCATCTACTTATTTTCAATATTCCTTTACTTTTCCGAGGATCAAATTAGTTCATTTAGCAACTGCTTTGCAGTGGGAGTTCACAGACAGTTTCTTACCCACCTACAGTTTCAGAATCACTTTTTTCAGTGTCCTATCCTATAAATATGACCTGCATTCCCTGTGCCTAGATTTATGACAAAATTTATCTTGTTCAAATGAAGCCAGCTAACCAATCAAGACAGATCATTCTATAGAACATTTGCCTTATTACTTGCCACTCCACCAATTTTTGCATGCTCTTCAAGTTTTACCAGCAATCCCTTGTATTTTCTTCCAGATCATTGGAAATGATACTTAAGACTTAGACACTGGCTAGCCCATATTAGAAATACTGTGATGAGACAGGCATTCCTCCTTTATATTCCTTCCTGAAGAGGAATGTAGAATATATTTATAGCAGCTATAGCTAATAACTAATTAATAATTTTAAAAATAAACTTTAATCATTTAAATACCATTTAAGTTATTGTATTTAATACTATCCACCCCTCATTCCAAGAAATCAGCAAGAATGTGGTAGCTCAGAATGTGGAAATAAGCCAAATGCTTTACAGTCGCATAAGTAAAGTATATTAACCAATTTTCTTCCCTCAAGAAAAACTCTAAAACTTGCAGCCAGAGTGCTCAAGGTACAATCCTCCATTTCCATAAAATCAATTAAAATTGTGGGGAAGATAAGAAAGCCACACTTCACAATCCTTTTTCCTAATAGTAGGATATAAGCTCCAAAATGTTATTTAAATTTTAAAACAGCAGTTCATTCTAAGCTTGCAGGAGATTATTGCATTATGATGTCCCTGCTGGACCATGAAGAATGAAATCTGAATCTAGCAAATAGTGTCAGGTGTTCTGGTTATGGGAATGGTGGCACCTCTGTCTCCTTGTTGGACTATTCCTATTGAAGGAGCTCCAAAACAGAGTAAGCTGATCTAAGACAGAGCTGCTGTAGTCCTTTTTCCCTCCCGCTACACAGAGCTGCATGTTTTGTATCAATATCAGTGTTCACCTGGATCTGTGGTAAGCAGGCTTGGGGAGTTAAACTGGCTCAAAACTATGAGGATGGTGATGATAATGATGCAGGAACTTGGCCAGCTCCGCTGTGCAGTAAGAGTGTGAGAACATGGTCTGAGCTGAGGAAGGTCAGCATCAGTGTAAACTAGATTTAGCAACCTGTGCAAATTTTTTTGTCTGTTGTGCCTCACCATTTTGTTAACTGGAGTCACATGATTTTTCAATTCTTAGACTGGCAGGACCTTAAAAAATATTTGGGTTTGTCTAGCTCTGTTTTCTGCTTGAGTCAATGGGACTTAACTTCCTGCTAATGATGGATTGGAAGAGTAAGGAGTTATTTACTCAACTGCAACATTTTCTTATGGAGCTAGTGCTCGCAAAATGGTTCAAATGTATAAGGAGCTGTAAGAAGAATAGAAAAATCAGTCTTTATCATACTGCACATTAATTTTTGTCATGCAGGCACCATCTTGGTGAAAATTAGTTTTTTATTTGTAATGAACAAACCTATGCTATGTGAGTGAATGTAGAAATTATGCAGAGAAGTGTGATGTAGTGGGCATTTACAAGGTGAAGTGACATGCATTCACAGATAATTTTTTCTACAGGTAATTGATTTGAAATTAAATATGTGATGTTGTTTTCCATAGAAACATATAATATAAAAAGAGCAATTCAATGTTATTAAGCAGTTTATAGATGCTGTGGACCACATAGTTATCTATCTATACACAATACCTTAAGCTGCAACATGCAGGCAAGTCTCCCTTCAGTAATTTCCACTGCTCCATGTCTTTAGAAATCTAAATTCATTGGCTCTGCAAACACAAGTATTTACTTAATTTCTGTAACTACACTTTGAGTCACTTCTAGTCAGCTTTCTGTCTCAACACTTTCCTGAAACTCCTCTCAGCTAGCCAAATCTTGGAATTGCTTGAAATGTCTTCCACTTTTCTCTCACCTTTATTTTCTTTATGCCACTGACACTTTAAATTCAAACTTTCCTTTGAAAATACTATCTTTTGCAGGGTTCGGTGGAACATTCTAATTTTCTGCCCACCTCTCTGCTTAATTCTCCAGCATGTCTTTCAGTTTGTTGTTTTTCACACTGTGAGAATGCCAGGGGCTTTCTGTCTGTCCCTAAAGGGCTTTCCCTCTGCACTGCATCCACTGCCATTTTTATATTGGTGATTTATTTCTGACCCATCTCCTGCAACTACTGATCTTGGTTCTTATCACCAATTTTGGTAGTCCTCCTGTCTCCAGCTTTACTATCCCCAGACAGTGTATCTCTCCAGATCATCTATATTGCCCATTATATTGCCCTTTCAATCCTTTTACTGTCTCTTTCCTTCCTGCTAAATTACATTGTTTCTATTAATTATCTTCGAGTTTCTTCCACAGCTTTACCTTTGTCCAATGTACTTCTACCTCTACTACATCATCAGCAGTCTCTAAGCCTCTCTAATGAAAACAAATTTGATAAGTGCTATATTTGTGCCCCTCCTGTGCCTGACAAGATCATATGCTTCTTGAGACAAGCCATATAGGAAACTGCTCCCTTTTGCACATCCCTTCTAAAGTTGGTGTCAAATTAAACGTCTCATGAAAATAATTAATTCATAATGTTCAGGGAAAGGGCAGTTGAGGACAGCTGCTTTTTCTTCCTTTTCCCTCTCATTTAATGCTGCTTATCTTTGATTGTAAGTACTTTGAATTTGGGATTGCATCTGTACTCAAGTTTGGAAAGTGACTAGCCCAGGATACAGATAATAATTTTTAGAAAAGGTTCTATTGACTTATAAAGAACAAAACCTGTCATCATTGTTAAATATTTAAAATATTACTACTTGCTGTGTTTAGCACGTACAGCCAACTAACTGTTAGCTGCCTTCTCCAAACACTGCATTGTTATGGTGATTTTTACTAACATACTTGAAAACTCACCTGATTCTCCAGATTTAGAATCCAAACAGGCATCATAAAGCCAACAAGCTCTTAAAGTGTAAATATCACCCGGCACCTCTAAGTTACCAAGCAGAAGACAACATTGTTTCTGACCATTGAAAATTTTTTTCATCTGGGCAGTGAAGAAGGAATAAAGGAAGGAATGTGAACCCTTCAAAAGGATGAAGTCAACAGGAGAATGAAAAGTCTCCTTTATTGCATCTTGAACAGAGGGTTGGTGGGGAGGAATTCACAAGCTTCAAAGAGCCTACAACAAATTCAGATTAAAGATAAACCTCTTGAAAGTCTCAGATGATACAAATTGTCATAGAAATGGTTAAAAGTTACCTCCCTTGCTTACTTTGCCTTCCATCACCCATGACTATTAATTGTTAACATATATTCAGATGGAGTAGGGCAGTCCAGGCATAGCACGAGCACATTAGCCTACTGTATTTGTGCTGTGGAAAGGTGTGGTCAACTTGTTTGTAGCAGCTTGGAGAAGCATGTGCCACCATACAGAGCAGCACAAACATGGCTTTTGTTGGGGTGCAGAGCAGGCCAGCAGCTCCCAAAGGAGAGGAGCAGCAGGTTCCATCCCTCCACCCCAGTGAGGGGAGTGGGGCAGCCAAGGGCCGCCATCACTAGGCAGAGGCACAGCGATGGGTTACACCTGAGGCTTGTCCAGAAAGCCATGCTGCAAGGGTGTCCTTCCACAGGATTGTGCTTGGGGTACTCATTTGTGAGGTGGTGTGGCCATGGCAGGAGCAGACAGATCTGCTGGGTCCCTGGACAGGGGCCCAGGAAGTCACTGCAGGGTTACCTCAGAATGTACATTGGGGAGAATTTAAGATGGATAGATGTGGTGTTGGGCACATTTTATCAAGGACACTATTTTCAGGGGAGTGAGAGAAAACAGAATTTTGGTGTCATTTGACACCAAAATGGGAACTTGTTTGTGTCCTTAGCTGAAGCTAGAAATTCTGGGACACTGAATGCATTGATACACATGACCCATTTCTTTTTAAATCTGTCTTATGAATCCTCGCTCCCTTTTTTTTTTTTTTCTGCTCTTCTGCTACCCTTCTCCAGTCTGGTCTGTGCTATCTGCTCCAGCAGTCCAGAGAGTGGTTCTCTCTATAGCTCCTTCCTACTGGTTCCAGTAAGAACTGTCTTAGTTATAAAAGACCTTTAAGATGTTTTCACCTACTGATAAGGGTAGCTGAGGCCTTGTGAATCCTTGTGAATGCACCCCTCTTTTGTGGTACTACAGCCTGCACAAAACCAGGCTCAGGATTTAGATGGAAGAAGGACTCTCTAAAGTACTGTGTAATTGTTACAGTAGTTCACCTCTGCTGAAAAACCTATAGATATGTGTGTAAAATGATTTTCAATTAAACTTTCCTTCATTAATGGTCTAGTAATTTTACCTGCATGAGCATTACAAGATGCACCAATATAGTGATCCTTGATAGAACAGGGACCTACACTGTATGTTCTGTAGATAAGACAGGGATCTCTGTACTTCATATCTCTGAGCTACCAACCATGCTGTGGGTGTGATAGAATACTAAATAGCAGTAACACATTTAAAATATAATTACAAGTATTTGACTACATTCATCCATGGCATAATGGGGCAGCTGTATTATTAGGCTGTCCTTAGGAAATTGAATTACTCTAATAAATGGAAATGACTGTTATTTAAATGGAAGACTATTTGCATAAAATAGGCCAATGCTAAGTGACCAGCTGTTAAATAGGTGTAAAATCTAATCTC
The DNA here is from genome assembly GCA_013400875.1 of Anhinga rufa. Taxonomy (NCBI): domain Eukaryota; kingdom Metazoa; phylum Chordata; class Aves; order Suliformes; family Anhingidae; genus Anhinga; species Anhinga rufa. The sequence continues at coordinate 10,005 of VZTV01007816.1, forward strand.
AAAGTTCTGGGTCAAGGATGGATGGGTTCTTGCCAAAGATTTTCATATTTGGGCACTTAGCCTATATATAAAAATTTTGCAGTCAGAAGCAGCTTCAAGATCTGAAAACTGCAGCTCAATTTATTCTTTTTCCTTTTTCATATTTTTTTATTAAAGAACAAGCTAGTGATTGTCATTCAACAAAATTAAAAATTTCTCTTAAATGGAAATAAAGAATAAAAAGTCAAATGATGCAGCTTCATTTCATAAGGGAAATGAAGGGAAATAGCACTGTTGGACTTGTGGCATTTCTGAGGTAAATAAGTGTTTATCCCACTATTATCTTATTTGATATCAGGGGCTTGGAGATAATTCAGTGCAAAAGAAATAATTAAAAACCATAATAATCTTAATAACACATATATATTCACTTTGTCAACAGAAATGAAACGGTCCATATCTTCCCAGCAGCTTTCCATACCTTATTGCAGCTGGGGCTCAACTCAGACTCCTGTGAGTGCTCCTCTATTTTGGAAAATAGTGCCAACTCTTATGACACTAAAGATTTTGGAAAGGCAAGCTGGAAAAGAATTTTTCAGTAAGATTCTTGGTTAGAAAAAAGGTTGTAAAAATTACCTGAAAGACCACTGTCTGTAATATTCAGCCCTACATTCCCTGAGACGGCTGTCAAAAGTTATAAGGCTTGTATCTACCTATCTCCACAGTACTCTATGGAGCAAGAATATGAGTTTTTCCTTTCATGTGTGATTTTTTTAAACAGGAGGAAATTCAGCACTTTACTGTTTGCCCACTGCTGCCTTTTTTTTCATAAGGCCACATTCTTATGTGACTTGACATTGGTACTTTTCCATGTCTATTAATAGATTTATGCAGCTGATGATCTACATTATGATCTTCTTGGTCTGTAAGCACAACGTAGATTGGTTTATGAATAACAAACACTAGCAAAACTACACAGAAAAAAATCTTGAACAGAGCACAATCTTGGAAAAGTGTGGTTTTTTTGTTTTCTGTTTCTCACAAGTAACTTTTTCTGCTGAAAGCAAATAATTTGGATTTAAAATATTAATTTGCTAAAAGCTCCAGTTTCCATCAAAATGGTATCTTTTCAGCCAACAGTTTTTTATATTGAATATGACCCTTATTAGTTTTCTCACAATGACTCTCTGGGTCACTCTGATGTGGAAGAAAACGAAGCAAGATGCCATGTGAATCATGTGACTGTTCTGTGGCATTCATGTGATGTTCTGTGATTGGTCCTGGTTTGGGCTCAGTTTATTTATTCCATGATGTGGAAGGGAACTTCACTTATTGTGAAGTTAAAGAATTTTTTTCACTGAAGACCCTGAATTCTGTATGTCAAAAGGGGACACATTCTCCACACAGCTCTGTGTTGATTTGGCTTTGAAGACTGGAATTTAATACCCTTTTAAACATGAATGTCCTGGCTTTGTGTGTTCCCCTGCCATCTGCTAAAAAAGAAAACTACTGTAATAATAGACATCATAGAAATATTTCCAGCATTTTCAGACCTAGCCAGCTGATAAGTTTAACAACTTTCACTAGTTCTACTCGAGGTAAAGCAAAACTCATACAGGGTTATAAAGGGCTGCTGGATGCATATCTCTGAAGGAAAATATCTGTAAGTCTGATTTTTCCTTCTCTGTAGAGCAAATGTTCAAGTCATTCAACATTGAGAAAACTGCATTTTGGTGAAAAATGCCTTCAAGCTTTACTCGTTTGGCCTTGTCAAGTATTTATTTAGACGTAAAAGGAAAGAAGCCACTATATACTGCAAGATATAAATGAAATCCAGCTTCCTGTCATCTTTAATCTATAGACTTTTATCTGTATTCCGTACAGGTGGCCCAAATCTATGAAATTTGGCAAGTTCCGAGGGAAGAAAAAAAAAAAGAATCTTTGCAATGTAGTAAGAATGTTGAAAAAGTCTATCTGGCAATTCTGAAGCCCCAAAGATCCACTTTTACATTTAGATTTGTTTGTTCAGGGTTTTTTTCCCCATCAAGAAAGAATGTACCTACCTTTGCTGGACTACACCTCATTTCAAATACTCTGAATCAAACCAGCTTCTCCATAAGTATCCATCTATATATTTAGATAGATAACTAAAACTAAATGTACTTATCTAAATTTAGATATCTGAATATCTAGAGTCAAACCACAGAACAGGAATAGGTAAAGGAGACTGATACTGTGATATGTAGGTGAATATGTAAGTGACCACTTTGTAAAAGGTGACATGGAACTTGCACTGGGTCATTTCATTAGTCAAGTTTGAGCCCAGCAAGGAGATGTTGACTGATACCTGCTATCTTATTGAAGTATGTGTGGTTAAGTAGTTCTCTCTAGGCATGAGAGAAAATGAGGGTGTTTCTGGGGAGAAAGTGTCTAGGGCAAAGTTCTTTCTATAAAGAGAATCCCTAAACAACAGAGAAAAGTGAAGAAAAGAATCTCTGAACAACAATGAAAAAGGGGAAAAAAGTCTGAAATTTCTATTTTTATGAGCTCATACTTTCTTACAGTTTTGGTACCATATTCCTTGAGTTAGTAACAGCGATAGCTTAAATTATCTCTTTTTCTGTGTGTCTTTATTCTTGTACTGGTAAAAGTGCAAAATGGACAATGTTAGCTCTTCTCTGCCTCAGTTAAAATTCCAGTTCTCTAGTAGATAATGGACTGAGACAGCTCTCAGAGATTTTACTTTCTCCCCTAAAGAAAGCTTTCTGAAACCTTGAATTATACTTGCCAAAGTGAACAGAGTTATTGGGTTGCATGTCTTTTAATATTTTCTTAATTTGGGAGTCCTTTCATCTGGGATACAAGGATAAGATAGCTACAGAAAGGATAGCATGAGCATAACTATATTAGCACCCTGTGGTGAATTTTCATGCTCAGCATGAAATCCCTGTTTCTGCATGTTGGAGTAGGCTTGAGCCGCTACTAAAGTGAATGCAGAAAAGATTCATGGACTTCTAAAAAAATAAGACCTCCTGAGTGTGTTCGCTCACCTAACTGAATATTTCAGTAGACTCAATGCAATTATCAATCAGGGAAGGACTGGCACAGAATATGTGAGTAGTCCTGCTTTCTTTGCTGTATTTATAAAACTGCCCAAATTCCATTAAATAAACTTTTCCCTAAAATGATCAGTTTCATAACTTCCTGTAACATTCAACACTAACCTTTTATAAGATGTTTGTGAAATTAGATCTCCTGAGCCTTCCATAATATCATCAGAAATGTGTAATGCATTAGCATTGTATTTGTTTAACTGCATAAATACAGGCAAGCAGATTTATTCATTTTAGCCCTTGGTAACAGCAGTGTTTGAGTGCTCTCCTCCCCATTAAGTTTCTCTAAAGACACTGTTGATTTTTTTCTAAATGTAAGTGGCAAAGAAAAGTGTCCCAGGCATGTAATTTTAGTAGTATCTCCTTCCCTTATGACTCATTACTGCTGAAATCAACACAACTTGGGATGTGCTCAGGAACTTCAGTACCCCTCTTTAATGTTTTCAAATAGTAACATCTGTGCATGTTTATGACTTCATGTTCTGCCTTAGCGTTAGTCTTGGCCAATGTTTCTGGCTGTTAAATGGTTGTACTTTTAGAGAGTAGGGTCCCTGCACATTGCAAGAAGCAAGAGAATTACCTTATTGAACATTTCACTGAGCAGAACAGCAGCAATGCTGCAGAAACAGACCGACTTTTATCAGAACCATACAGGTTTGTTTGGAACTTGCGCATATATTCCAAGGTAACTGCTACACATTTTTTTTCCTCCCCAAGTCATGACCAAACCCTTCCTTTCACTTTATACCTTAATTTAGAGACAATAATTCTTCTGGATTTGAACACCTCTGGATCTTCTTGCGGACCCACTTATTTCAGCTTGCCATCTACCATGACGGCTGGCTGAGGGGAGAAGAGATACAGAGAGGGAGGAGAGACAGAGGTGAAGAAAAGGGTGGCTTGAAGATCGATAGTGAGAAAAGGAGGAAACAGATCTCAAGGAATAGTAATGACCTAAACCACCCCTCCTTTAGGAGATGGCTGAAAAGGAATCTAGCAGTGGAAGCCTGCAACCATTCTTTCTTGTACTTATGCAAACATGCATTTGTATAGAGGTTATATAAGAGAAATATCTTAAAGAACAATTACATATAGTCTTGGTGGAACTTTTGTCATCACCTGATGCTGTATCTTGTGTATTGATATCAGAATGGCTGATCTTTGAACAAACAACACAATGTGCAAATTGTCAGACATGAATATGCAGTCTGGTAGGACTGCTGGTTTTGCTACTCTAGACAAAGGGCAATTATAGTCAATCGATTTCTGGAATGCTTTCAGGATAATTATCTGTGTCTGACTGTATTCCATCACTATCTTGCTCTACATCTTTATATAGTGTATTCAAAGTTTTGTGGCATCTCAATATAGCAAATAAATGAGCTATCTTTCAAAGCTCAAAGTGCTAATAAAACTGTGAAGTATGAAATGAAAGTGCCAAAATGTGAGAGAGATGTTGCAAACTTGCATGCAAAGAGGAAAGACAATATCAGCTGGAAAAACCATGGGATTAATGCTAATATTATGTCTTCTCATGAAAGATGTGTAGCTGGTGTTCGGAACAGTAGTGTACTGCATGCTGAGGAAGTTACAGATGTCCTGTAAAGCCTTTCCATATACTTGATGATACATGGAGAAATCTTGAAAGGTTTATGCCAAAGAGAGAATTTTTCTGCTTGGTTTCTACATTTGAAATTCATATTCTCCAAGAAAAATTCTCTGTTGATTGAGGAGCTAATGACATGTTAATAATCACAAGAACAAAGAGACTGAAAATTGTACAACTCAGAGGAAAATGGGTTTAGGATCATTCTGTTTAAAAAAGAGTTTGCAAAAATGCATAAATGTATTGAACACAAAACTGAGGAAATATGCAAAATAAAGGGAATACTGAAAATATGCAGCCTGCCTAACTTCCCGTGTGGAATATGTTAATTTACTTATGGCACTGAAACTGAAAAAACTTTTCCCTGTGTTAAATCAACATGTACACATTTCAAATGCAAAAGAGGAATGATCTTTGCTTTCAAAATTATATATTATAAAGTGCAATATAAATCAGGGAGAACTTTATATTCCTAAGCAGGTACAAATCAAGACATCAGCACTGCTACTCTGGGTTTGGCACTCCAACTACTAGAGATACATGCTTTAGTGGTACTTTTTTTGTCTGATACTTGAGTGTGGTAAGACTATATGGGGGTATTGCCAGGCTGATGGGAGTGAGCTGTTACTGGGTGAAAGTTGCATGTGCTGCATTGTATCTGCTGCAGTGAGGTGAGAGGATTCCAACTCACAGGATGAGTTGGAATTGACTGATTTCTGAATCCCCCTGTATCCTTTAATTTCAAATTGGAGTTCACACTTGTATTCCACATTGTTTTACTGAAATTAAGGGACTTAATTTGTTTTCTTCCCAGTGTTTTGTTTCTCTCTGAAAAGTATGAGTGTTTGCAGGAGAGAGACTTAAATAATGATCTGTTTGCCAGTGTGCTGAACTGGTATGGTGGGGCTTGGAGGAATGAGCATCTTCGGTTCTACCTCACCCATAGTGTACTGTTGTGTACTAAAAGAAACAGAAAGCTTCCAAATTAATTTGTCTGTCTGTGTGTGTGAATACAGTACAAAATGTAAAACATTTAAAAAAATTAGAATATGTTAATTTGGGAAAGTAAATGGGAAGTAAATACAGAGGGAATATTTTTCTTGTTTAAGGAAAGCTTCTGAAGGGAGCGAGGGGAAAGAAGCAGCACTTATAGCGTACATGTTTGAAGGCTATTGAATGTTTTTGCTGTCTTTAGTACTTCTAAAACAATTGCTGTATGTGTACATTCCTAATAAGATCTTTTCTAAAGCAATTTTTATGCTTAAAAGTGGTTTAGTTTTCTCTGTGCTTGTGAATATAAAACAGCTATGTGGAGTGTGTGGTCCACTTGCAT
>VZTV01007817.1:0-18920 GCA_013400875.1 Anhinga rufa
AAAGAGGAGCTCCTTGAGCAAAACAAATGTAAGTGAAAACAGATTAAAAGAAAGCAATCACTCAAGTATCAAATGAGCACAGTTCTGCTCCTGCTGTCACTGTGACTCTGCTTCATGAGCTTAGATCTGCAAGTCCCATCATTCATTTTTTTGCTAAAGCCCCAGCTTCTGGAGTCATATGATGACAAAAAAATCACCTGTCAAATCAAACTTCACCCTCTCAGGGAGTAAAAAAGCTTGGAAAAAAAGCAATCATTAAAAGATTCAAAAATAAAAACTAGTTTATAAAATCAACCATTTTTGAGCCTGCCCTGAAAAATGTTGCCTCCCTCCTGCTCTGAATGGTAGAGGCAAGTGAATGCCCAGAGCTGTTGTGCTACTGCATTACAACATCCAGACACTCCTTTGCTCCTTCCCCAAATCCTACCTGAGCTCTAGGGTCTGCAGCACAGCTTTCCCTCTTCCTTGCTCTGCACTGCATCATTACACGAAGCTCCCTGCATTCCCTCCCCCGTCTCTGCACAACTCCTCTGCACTGCAGCATTACCAGAAACCTCCTTTCCCAGCTCTTTTCCCTGCAGCCCTCAGGCAGAAGCATTACAGCCTGCACTGCTTTTCCACCCAGCCCTGTGCTGCAGCAGCTCAAGAGCCTCCCCGGTCTCCCACATCCCTGCTCAAGGGTTCAGGTTTTGTACAGCAGCATTGCAGAAATATTCTGGCTCTGCCACCTCCCCCCAGTGCTCTGTGGCACAGCCCAACCCTGGAGCATCAAACCTCCTGTTTTCTTCCCTGCTCTGCTTTCTCCATTCAATACCAGGCTGCAACACTGCTGAAGCACCCCCCAGCATTTTTTAACTATCTTTTATGCTCTTTAGTCCATACCTGTGGTGTTACAAGGATTCCTCTCCTACCCCAATATGCCCCTCAGCCAGATCCTGCTTTATGGTCCCACAATAGGGTTCACCCCTCCCTCCATCACTTGAGCACAGCTTTATAATCTCTATATTTGTGCAGAAGTCTACATTCACTGCTCAGGGACAATATTGGAGCACACTTGGCAAGTAAAGATTGTTTAGAGAGTCATCTGGATTTAAAGGGAGGTCATGCCTAACAAACTTGATTAATTTCTTTGAGGAGGTGACAATGACAAGGAACAGGGTGAAGAAGTAAAGCATAATTCAATTGGACTTCAAGAGCCTTTTGATACAGTAACACATAAAAGGCTAATTTATAAGGTTAATATGTATGGTATTGATAGCATAATACTTAGCTAAATAAATATCTTTTTTTAATTACCTTGCAAAGAAAGTAGGAGGCAAAAAAAAGTGGCTGATAGTGGAAAGCAGGAAATGAAACTATCACAGGAACTTCAGGTATTTGTGTTCTCACACCCCTGTCTTGCAGGCACTTTTCTTCCAGCACCTTCTAAGGTGTACATGAGTCACCGCAGAAACTACTTGTTTTGGTGACCAAACAGGCTACACATGGTGAAGAGTCAAAGTTACATCCTTACTGTGCCTCTTAAGGACATCTAGCATAATACAATTTATAGCTGCATACTGCTTAATGGTGCTTAATAGAAGGTATCACGTGAGATCAACTCGTGGTGTTACAAGTACATAAGACTAGCCAGATATGCAGAGGATGTTGAACAGAAAGCCAAGAAGGAAGAAAAAGCAAGACTCAAAAGTCAGAATACAGCCTTAGGTCTACCAAGGCAATCATACCTTTTTTGTTGCTCCACTGGAGACCGGTTGCTGCTACCCTCAGCTGTCTTGCTCCAAGAGTTACCAGAGGCTGGTGATCACAACAGCAGAGTAGTTTACTTGCCATCACCTGCAGTCCATGTTCCTCTTGGGCATTAAAATATCATCTGACAGAATAAGATTACACTTCATATTCAGAAACTACCATAGGAGAGGAAGGTACTTCTCCCTTTTGACATGATTAACTAGAGGTGCAAGCAGTCACAAGACCTCTGGAAGGTCCCTCTAAAGGAACCCTGCACCACCTTCCAGCTTCACAAATTGGAGACTACAACCTGACCACTGCTCTCTACTGTCAGCACAGTCAATATTTCCCTCTTTTTCCCAGAAAAAGCACATCTGTTTTCAGTAAATGCTGTAAATTAGTTAATGTTTGTAAAGTGCTCTGATCATGTGAAGTGCTATATAATTACTATGTATTATCAATATAATTTGGCTAGATTGTGCCACAGCCGCCTCTTTTCTTCATTACAGTTTTGAGGGAGTTTTCTTAAACATCAGCTCTTTGGGGCAGGGACTTGTGTGCGATCTATCTCAAAACAATCTTGACCTTGCTTGAAGAGCCCCAGAAAATAAATAAATCACAGCACTGAAGCACATCTCTGGAGTCAGGTACCTACGCACATTTCTAACTGGGAGCAGACTGTTCGGTGCCTCCCATAGAAGAAAAGCTGCTCTTTGGGAAGTTTCTACCTCCAAAGCAAGTGCATGCAGTCCACAACTTAACAACCTAAAGAACACATAACATTTTTATACATATAAAATAACATATTCTAACTCCTAGGAAATGCAGTAGCATGTACTGGTGACAGGCTCAGAGCAAAGACTAGTAAAGTCCCTAGTCTAACATAACAGGAATGGTCTATTAAGGCACTAACAAACCTCTCTGATTGCCTTAATCTATCCCCTAGACCTTCCATTTAAGATGAAGAAAGCAAGAATAAACATGAAGTGCTTTTCCCAATTGCCTGTTCCCTAGCATCTTCTTCCAGGGAGTCTCATGTTTTTATGGCTTTAAAAAAAAAAGGCAAAACTTATGTAAAACACTTTCTAGCTCCAGGCTAAAGCTTGATAGAAAAAAATCCTTTAATATAAGAGAAATTAAATTAATAACAGGCAGTCTAACTTTTCTTAAAAGATGCAGAATAAATTTTTAAAAGGTCTTAAAATTTTTTACTTGTAAGAAACAGAACCCTAAAAACAAACAAAAAAAGACTAACACTGAAACAAAAAGGCCAGGTAAAGGATCCATATACTTCTGAGACCGACCGACCGACCGACCGACCGACCGACCGACCGACCGACCGACCGACCGACCGACCGACCGACCGACCCCCCAATATAAAGACTGTTGTTACCCACCCCACCTGAATTTAAGGGGCTGATAGCAGAAGAGGTGCCTGCTGGGAAAGGCTGCTCCCAATAAAAGCATGAACCAGAAGCTACTTTCCTTAGTGGGAGTGAGGTGTGGCTGGTGGTAGGTAGGGTTGGCTTCTTGTAACTGAGTAAGGTAGAAGCAGTCATACTTCCTAAAGATAGTTGATTTCTTCTGTAGTCTATATAGGCTATTACTAGTATTTTCTAGTGGAAAATCTGATAGTAGGATTCTAGGCAGGTTATTATTTGAAAACTAGGTTAGTAATAGTCTAGATATAAGTAATGCTATAAAAGAACATAGTGGTAAACTTGTATTAACTGTTATCTGTAGTCCTTCTGATAGCATTAGTATGGTATGGGGCGGTCTTAAAGTACATGAAGTTGTGTGGTTAGAAATGAAGCTTTTAGTACTTTAGTGTAGCAAGCCTTCATGAACCAGAAAGAAAAAATTAACTTTGTTTAAATATATCTTCTAGTTCTATTCCTTATTCCTAGGACAAATAATCTAACTTCAGGGCAAAATTCCCCACAGATCTGAGATCCTTGAGGAAGTAGAATGGGGAAAGTATTTGGCCTGTGACAAGATGTATTTAAAATTGCTGAAGTGAGGAAAAGAAAAAAAAGTTACTAGACTATCAGATCTTTTTAAGAGTGAAAACTATCAGACTATGAAAAAGGTGTGATTGGAAAGCTGAAAGACTTCTAGAATATATAAAATACTTTACAAAGCACTAAAAATACTTGTTTACACTTCCTTAAGACAGTGCTTCTTAGAGGTGTTACCTGAAAAAAATATTTTCTAACAGGTTCTATATTTGTATGTAATAGGCAACTGTCATACATGCAGACTCTCCTAAAGAGTGGCGATATGCTCATTTACAGGTAAGCATGCACACTGAGCTAATTCATCCAATGTTGCCTGGGAAGCCTATGTTCAGAATGAAATATCTGAACTAAGCCATTAAAAATCATGGAGAAGCTTATTTCTAATCCATGATTCGCATGCTATGGATTTGTCTTTTAGGAGTTTTCTATTTCAGAGGCTTTTACCTTTCTACTTTCCGTTTCTGAGATCCTTCTCTCTGTGCTTTAATGGGATGGATGGGAAGCCTGGATTCACTCCTAGTGTCAAAATGAAGTACATCAAACTCGTAGCTGCTTCTTCTGGTTAAATCTGCAGCTAATAACAGACCAACATCAGAACATTTAGCAAATGTAAATATATAAGCAATTGTTCAAATAAGCATGAGAATATACCAGTGTTTATGAAGCATATGTTACACTGAGACCTGGAAGGTCTGTGCCTCTTTCTGGTGTTACCACAGATTTTTTGTGTAACCTGCATCTCTTAGGCTTCTGTCCCTCTTCTTAGTGTCAAATGAGTAAACTGGAGGAGGGTTGGTGCTCACAAATCTTTCAGAGATAGACTAAGACACTAAAATATTTTTGGCATGGGTGTGATTATAAAGCAATTGAGGGGAAAAAAAGGTATATAAAACAGTGGACCAGGTCATGTGCAAGTGCAAATGGTTTTAGCTCTGAAGTCAATGGAGCAATATCAATTTACAGCTTCTGAGGCTTGTGCTTAGTCTGCAGACCTGGGCCAGAAATCAAGGCACTGGAGTCAAAACACCTGGCTTGGAAATCCTGAAGGAATAGGTTTCATTGTAAATTCTGGCTTGTTAGGATTGAGACAGAAGGAAAGATACCTTCTTGACCAAGATTTTCCTGATTAGAAGGAGAAAGTGGGATTAAGTTTCTAATTAAAAACCAGGAATGCTGGGCAGAGGCAGACCTGTTTGAGGTAGTCTGCACCAGACCCCCTTTCCTAGTCTCTTGCATGTTGTCCAACATTGGCTGTCAACTGCTGGTTAAGGTTGTTCCTTTTTTGGGTGTATTCCTTGCTTTTCATCTTGTGAAGTGAGAGGGATTGCTTTAAGAAAAAAGAAAACAAGAAGTTCCAGTAGTTAAGATTATAAATATATTCTATTAGGGTTTCTTTTTCTTTCCTTCCAGACAAAAGCATTTCTGCTTCCAGGCTTGATAGACCTCCTGACCCTGCTGATGTGGGTGGATGGCTCTGCATGTTCTGAATCATTTGCTTCCTTTTCAAGTGTTACTTTCTCCTTATTTCAATTACCCTTCCTTTATAATTACATGGACTGCTCCAATGAATGGGAGTGCTCCAGAGCTGACAGACCATCTAACAACAGGGCATGCTGGAGGCAAATTCTACATCCTTATCTACCTTGGGCAGTAGGGAAGGTGTATGTTTAATAGCAGAGGAGAAATTGTTTGAGGATATTCAGACCCAAGCACTTTGTAGTGGGTTCACTGCCCAGGCTCGCACCGGGCTGGACTGTGTGTAATTGCTCTCCCTGTCCCTTGGAGAGTTATAAACCATATGTACAAGGATCACCTCCCCTCATTCCTGCTGAGTGATTGCCTCTGACTGCAGGAGTCAATGCAGCTTGATCTGATACCATTTGAGCTCAATGGGAGTCTTTTAAGTAAACTTGAAGGGGATTAGTTCAGCCCCCAAAAGGTGCAACCAGCACTGATGTGGGTAGGACAGGAAGGGAAGGTGGGACCCAGCAAGTGACTGCCTGGCTGTGCAGCTGCAGGTGGCTTATGGATGAACTGTGGTGTGACATCTGGGGCCAGGGATAAATCTGCATAAAACTCAGAGTTTTGTTCTATGGTTTTTCAATAAAAACTTGACTTTTTTGTTCTGATTTTTCTTATTTACAACCAAAATTAAATGGTTGGTTTTGTATAGGAATCTTGCAAAGTAGCACACTTCTGCAAAAGATTAAGCTTTATTTAAGAGAGAGAAAGAGGCTTAACTTCTGTGACAAGTTTCTAGTGAAACTATGCCCTATCTATTCTAAGAAAATTCTTTATTAGGTAGTTTCCCAAAAGTTAATAACACTTCCAAGGCTTCTTCCTGACTTCTGTCCCGGTAAAACCCAGTTTCATTGAATATCCCATCCAAACAGTGTGCTAATAATGGTATGCCTATTATTAGCACATAGGGATATTGGAAAATATCTATTCAAAAGGTCCTAAAACTTATCCGAAAATAAAGGCAAAAGAGCTACTGCAGCAGTTACAGAAAAGGCCTACCCAGTGAGGGCCTGCAGCTGATTGGTATTTATTGTAGAGGAAGGGATTTTTTAGCCAGTTAATTACACATTTCAAATTTAATGTTAAATAGAAATTCTAGGAGGCATGTGTGTGGGAACAGACTGGGGAGAGGGTGGCAAAGCTTTCTTTAGCAGCATTTAAGTTTCTGCTGTGACTCATGCAGAAGGGACCATAACTGCTGCCACTGTTTTGTGCACTTTGGTACAGCTACCTGTTGGTTATTCATGAACACTATCTCTTGCATTATTTTGGCTCTGTATGAAAGAGATTAAGCTGCTGGGGTTGACTGGCTGAGCAGTACCACTGTACCAGAGGATAAGAACATAGGACTAATCTTTCTTTTGATTCATCTAGGAATTAAAGGTGTAACAAATAACTTGTGAGACTTTGGATTGTACTGCAAAGTGATTTTTTTACCACCTATGTGCACAACTTTCCACTCCATCTGCATTTCCCTTGCTTCTGCTTGTTCTGTGCTCAGCCAACAGGTAAAGGAGAGGCACGGATGCTTGCTCTCTTCAAAGAGTCAAGGCTACTGCTTTGTTACTGGGGGCAGGGAAGCAAGAGGAAGGCAGTCTTCCCTTACATTCAATGGGGATCAGAAAGACATTAGTGCATACAAGCATGTCAGCGCTATTACAAAGCAGATAAGTGTGATTGCAGACTAGATAGACTTATCTTCGCAGTGCTTTTAGCTGAACTTACAAGGTACAACCTTGCTGCAGCAGTTATGGTGACTCCTATCTCCTTTCTCTCACCCAGAGTCCAGTAGGTCCAGAAGCACCTGCTGCTGTTCCACTTGCACAGCAGACTGCCTGCTGAAATATCACTTTCTTTGCAGCCTAAGCTTATAGGAGAAAGAGCAGGAGAGAAAAAGGAGCAGGGCAACTGAGAAGAAAAACAGAATAGCTACATAACAAGTTTTGGGTTTTTTCAGAAATTTGAACATATCTAAGTAAAACAAAGAATGGTGAGGAAGACTGTTCCACTCTGGAGTGGATGAGACTAATTTTTATTTGACTTTTATTGGAGCTGTCTTAAGGGTAATGGATCAGCACTGTCTTAGACATCTGTGCACAGTAATACAAGGGAGAAAGGAAAGCTACAGCTTTCCCAACCCCACAGTAAATAACAATGTCCTGTGTCTTTGATGGGATATGACCAAGTATTTTTATATAGGGACTGTATTTTTATTCACACTTTTATTTTTGGATGCAGCAACAGAGGCAAGGGACTGCTTAAAATTTCCTTTGACCTTTCAAAGTGTTCCTGGAAGCCAAAGGTGTTCACAGGAACAAAACATTAAATTACAACCTAGATGTCATAGTTCAGACCTCTAAAAGGATCTGTCAGCTGCAGGAAGCAATGACAAATAATACCCAAGCCTCTCAGAAATGGCCCTGGATCTCAAGACCTTCCTGAAAGCTAAAATACTACTTTTAATTCAATATAAACAGAATAGACCCAAGAAAGTCCACCACCATGTGTAAATCTGGAAGTAAGAGACTGATTTATCTTAATGCCTCCATCTTTGTCAATCACCTTTGAAAACCTGAAGGTATATAATTGACAGTGTCATACCTGCAAAAGAATCAAATGATATATCAGAGGAGGGAAAATAAACCAGCATCTCCCTTATTCAAAGAAACTTCAAGTTATGGCAGGACTAAAATCTCATGTAGCACAGGCTCTGTAAATAATGCAGTTTAGTTCTCTGTGATGGGAAGGGAAAGTGACTTCCAGGATTTTGAGAACAGGATCATTTCTCATTTGAGACTCACTGAGGGAGGGTAGGAGAGGGCTGTTGTCTTGGGAAAGGGTCATTGGTCTGAGGTCTGAAAAATTTTGGCTCACTTAAGGAGCTGGGTGTTTCTGAACTCCCTTGGCTCCTTTCCTGAGTGACTAGGACAAAGGCTTAACAGCATACTGTATTTCTGCCATAGAGAAACTGCTTGTATCAAACCATATTTCTTCTCTTATCACCTGTGTCCAAGCAGAGGGCTGGTATTACAAGCACAAAATAATGAAACAATTTAGAGTTGTCTCTATATCTTAGTTTCTAGTAAAGACCCTACTGCCACATGGTATTTTTTTTTCTCAGAGCAGTTGTACTCTGCCCTGACTCAGTCCCACCCTGAGGGGTTTCCAGCTTCATCTGACCATGGGAAACAGAAAATGGGCTACAGGAAGTGTGGTTGCTCTTTCTGGGCCTTTACCAATTCCTGCTGCTCAGTTCTGCGCTTCCATGCCTTTTCAGCCTCTTTCTTTAGCTTTCTCTGGCTTTTTGCAGTTGTCATTCTTCAAAATCCAAGATAGGATTGAACTAAAACATTGAGCTAACAGTGGAGTGCCAGACTAGCATACATTTCCCTCCCAATTAGAATGGATGAAAAGCTTGGTGAGATTATTCGTTGCATCTGTATTGCTTCTATTTACATCATGAAATCTTTGTGTGGGTCTTCACCCCACAAATTGTCTTGGCTTTGACTCACCTTTATTCAAACATCAGAAACTCATGAAATGCAAAGTCAGATAGCTTTGAATGCTAAACCACATGGAATATTTGTTCTTCAACTGGACAAAACTTTTTTATAATCAGAGGTCAGAGGCAGGTGTTTCCTAGATTATATTCTCTCTGCTGTGTACACTATGTTCTCTGCTCCTAGGGCCTGGGAGAGCAGAAAGCTTGCTGGCTCAACAATTCACAGAAAGCTGCCTAAACCAAATCAGAATGAAGAAACATATTGCTTTACTAAAATCTTCTAAACTTATCCTGTAGTGCAATATTACCAACAAAAGTGAAATAGAAGACAGATGAAGAACATATTAATCACAAAATCACATTCCTTTCTGGAAATAAAATCTTCCCTTATGTGTGTACACACTTGCACCCACTTGTAGATAATCTGCTATGTGTGCTGGGGACATCTACTCACTCCTTTGTACTCCTGCCCAAGGCTGGGTCTTCCAGTGCAATAGGAACTAGTGGGCACCAAATTTACTTTTTCACTGGCAAGTGTGCAGTGCACCTGTAACATGTTCTGATACAGGCTCTGAGATACAGGAAAAAATAATACAATAAAAATAACCCTGAGAGCTGCCAAAATATATTTTTTCATTTTGGAAGGCTTTGCCCCAGCAAATAAGTTCACTGTGTACCAAAGATAATTAGGGCATCTTATTTAAAACTTATGATCTAATTAGTGCCTTTAATGGTAGTTAATTACACAGAGAGCAACAAAGCAGTTATATTTCCTACCAGGCTTCTTCTAAGTCATGGTGCAGGTACTTATCTAGGGCCATAAAGGAGAGTGGCTACCACACTTAACATCTAATTACACAAAATTGTCCACAGTAATTATGAGCAATGTGATTTTATTTATCTGGCTTAATTACTGGGGCTACGCACAGTCTCTGACCTGGCACGGTGAGAGGGAGGACAGAGGGAAGACGAAGTGCCATCCCTTGCATGAACACCGTGGTGAACTGCAGATTCCTTATCCTGAGCACAAAGACAGAGCCTGGTTCCAGACCCACAGTGCTCCTGAGGACTTGGGTACCCTCTGATCCCAGAGGCTCATAGGAGCCATGCATGCAGGTGATATGGACAAAAGAGTGAGATACTTGAGATGGAAATGTCATACGATAAAGAACCCACTGTGAACAGCGAGTACAGAAAGGACAATTCATATTTTTATTCAGCAGAAGGGACACTCTATCCCCACCATCAGCATCTTAAATATTTCCCAGACACCATCTGCTGCTGAAACTTTGTAGAAACTTTCAGGGCATCTCCAAAAAGTCAGTGTCTTGTAAAGGACCACTTTTCACTCTCAGGGGGAAGCATAACAAGTTCTTTTTGTCTGACTCTAGATTATTGTTGCTCATCTCCTTAACTTTTAACATCTGTATGCATGGACATAAACCCAGGTTCAGCTTAAACCTTATAAGTGCCTGTCATGAAAGAAATCTGCTCTATATTCAGATCAACCTCCATTATTTGCAAATCCCAATAGAATGAATAACTATAGTGTGTTAGTCCTTGAATCATTAAAAATAGTAATAGGTCACGAGGAGTATGAGTGAAATGTGGTTATTTGATTTGTTCTTTTACACCATTGGACCAGGCAGACATGTGTTAGTGAGAGATGTATTAGTGCTGTCATCAGAAGAGACCAAAGTCCACCCAGCCTGTTACACTTCTTGTGACAATAAATATAACAAGCGCTTAAGCTGGAGTATAAGAATAAGAGATTCTTTATTTTATATTAGTATCTTCTGTTGTTGCCCAGTCTCTATCTTCTCATTAATTAATTATCCCCTGATGAGAGGAATACCTTTGAGGTGTAAAGTTTAAAGAGATACATCATTTACATGCCAGAAAAATAGCTGGCCTTATGCCTGCAGCCTTGAAAGGCAGCATTTTCAAATACTTCCACTTTATAAAATTGCAGGCAGCAGCATGTATAGTTCTGCTTCTCAACTCATACCCCCAGGACATTTCCATGTTATAGCAAATCACTTGTTCAGTGGCTCACTAAGATTTTTGAATTAGTAGTAAATACATTTTGACCTTATTTTTCTCCTGATAATTGCTCTATTTATAGAGAAGTCACTGATTGTCATGCTAATTTCTTCCATTTGAGGATTAGACTGTCTCCATCAGAAATAATCTGTGGTATATCCCATTTAAAAAAAAAAAAAAAAAAAGAAAAAAGTCAAAAAAAGGAAGCTGTCTCCTTTAAGAGTGGATTTGCTCTTGTTCCCTTTTTTAAATGAAAGCTAGAAAAAAAAATACTCGGTGAAGAAAACAGTGATAACGTTAATTGACAAGTTAGGTCATTCTTCTTTAGATATGTTAGCTGTATTTTATGCCTTTGTTTTATAGAAAGTGTTTGAGTATCAGCTTAGAATAGAATGGCCTATCATAATAAGATGTTTTACAGTCTTCACATAACCTATCAAAATATCTGTGGCCAGATTAAAAAAAAAAAAAAAGTCTGGTTTTCTGTTTTCTCAGTATTCGGGGCCAGAGCTCAGATCTGGGCAAAGGCAAGACTTTTTCTTTTTTTTTTTTTTTCCTTTTAATAAATCCAAGCATCAGTGCTACTTTATTTGATTTGCTCCATCCCTGAGCTCATATGGACACGATAATTTTGAGATGCCTGAGCAAGGAGTTCTCGAATCATCCGACCTTGCTCAGAGCACAGAGCACATCTGCAGTGCTCTCCTTCCCTTTTTAATCACACAGCACTGTGAGCGTGCCCTGTACTTGGGCCACCTTTGCGCCCTGACACAGTGAATCACGGCACGGGTTGGTGGCTGCTGGCTGGGAGGTCCGTGTCTGTTGGTGACAGCCTGGTGGCTGCAGCTTCTAGTTCCTATTGTCACAGCAGCTGGGCCAGTTGTAAATCTGGTAGGTTTTGTTCTGAAAGCGATCAACTGGCCCACAGTCTGCAGAGTGATGGAGGGACCTTGATCTCACTACGGCTAGTCACCACCGCCTGCATCGCTAAGAGGTTGCTCAGGCTTGAGTCACGGCAGGTTTTATGGTTCAGTACCACAAAGCAATTAACAGCAAGTGAGTGAGCGTTCCCAACCTTTGCTAAAAATCACGGCTGTTTATCAATGTGTCAGGCTGTTGGCGGATTCAAGAAATCTAAATTTAACAGGTGACTGGTTCCTCCATGCCTGGCTGCAGCCAATGGATCTTCAGGATATGGTGTCCCAACTGGGCAGCGGGAGCAAGCTGGGGAAGAGAAGTGAATGAATGGGGCCAGCTCCAGAGTTCAGTGCAGGGGAGGTTTTTTTACACCACAGCTGCTTAATGACTTTTTCAATTGATTTCAGCAGTGCTGCTTTTCGATTACTGATTCCAACCCAGCCATTGGGCAGAAAAATGGGCTTAGGAAAATAATAGGAAGGAAAGAGGAGGAGGAAAAAAAGTACTCAAAACCTCTACACCTACCATAACGCAGTGACATTTGTCCAGATATTTTATGCTGAATTGGAAAAAAAGAGAGAGAGAAATGGCAATTTCTCCCACCCCTCAGCCCATGTTGTGGAGGCGAGTGTGCATATACTTCCTTGCTTTCAAGCCCCAGTTCATCCATGCTCGTTGACCTGCTCCTTGGTTTGGAACCAGCTGCAGAAAGCAGCTGTCATCCTCTGTTACTCTGCCAGCCCTATTCTTAAGGCAGCCATCAAAGTCTGGCACTGACTGAAGGCAATTCAATTAGCTGTGACGGTCAAACAGAAACCGAGGGTCAATTGAAATATCTTTTTTCCTTCCCCTCCACCCCACCCTGCCTTGCTTTCTCTATTTTCATCTTGAAGCCTGGAGACACAGAAGTCTACCCCCACCTTGGGAGGTTTTTATGGGGTAAGTATGGCAGAAGGATGGTGTCTACACAAGAGAGGCTTACTACAGTGAGGAATAAAAGGACAAAAGATGAATACACACCAGGGAGAGGGGTGACTCTTCAGTCCTGCTCAGCTCTTCTGCTGCCTCCTTAAGATGCAATAAGCTTGGGAAGTGGTGCCTTGTTGGATGGCTTATGATGTGCTTTGGCTACATCGGATAGCAATAATAAAACCTCTCTTAGATTTTCTGCTGCCATCTGCTCCGTGCCAATCACAGTGGCCATTTCAGGTTTTTATCAGACTTGTGAGCTTATTCCCAGCATGCCCAGAGGAGGTAAGGTGAGAGGAGGAGGAGGGGGGAAGGAAGACAAAAAAGTAGAAAGCGATAGCCGGGATGTGGTGCAGGGCACAGCTGCTTTCACAGCCCCCTCTTTGCAGCCAAGCTCCACAGCTCCTTGCTAGCGTGCAAATAGTTGTAAAAATAAAGGTCAAACAGATAATCTTGATAAATATTTAATAGTTACTGTTTTTACGCCTCCTTTATTGTTATAGATTGAATGTCTAACGCTTGTGACATCTGGCATGCACCGAGCTGGAAGGGAGCATGTACAGTCTCGCCTGGTGCGGAGGGAGTGCACCAGGGCGCGGAGGGGACAGCCACCGTGGAGCCTGCTGCCACCAGGCCACCAGCTCGGCCACATCCATCAGCCCTTCAGAGCCTGGCTGGTGTTTGCTCAGGAGCAATGCTTCCACTGGCAGCACAGGCCCATCTCTTTTATTCAGTAAGGCCTCACATGGGGTTCAGTAAATCATAGAATCAGGACTCCGAGTTCCCTTGTCCCTCTCTGAGTTAATTTTTATTAAGAACCATCTGCACGCAGGTAAATCAGATGTGCTGTGGCTATGATTAGCAGCTCACTAGGTCACTGTGGGCCCTCATTCTCTAGAGGTGCAGATAGTATTTGGCTCAGTGGGTTTATCACAGCACTGGAGACAGATTTCTGCCCCAGTGGTTTCTTGCTGACCTATTTCCAGGCTGAAGCAAGTCAAAGGGAGACATTTAAATGAGACTTGTGGTGATAACGTTGTTGACCTCAGAGTCCTATCAACCAGCATTTGGCAGAGCAAATGCAAGCTGTGCTTTTAAGGGATTGCTTGGCAATTAAGTGAACTGTACGTTTCCTTGTAGTAGCTGGTAAGAAATCATCCATCTTTGCACAGCAGATGAATACTTAATATATTGCAGGAGTATTTCAGTTGTCCATGCATTAATTCATTGTGATCAATAGAAAACCCAGGGTGCCCTGAAAATGGTGTGTTGAGAAAAAGGAACATGTTTTAGACACTTAACTCTCTGAGACTGTGCAGCACAAGGGTCTCGATATCATTTTCACTTTATAGAGATTCTGTATGAAGCATTTCACTGGGCTTTGGAAATCGCTGGCAGTAATGGATCTCCATATGGAAGAATAATGACCCTAGATAACAAATGAATCAATGTGACAAAAGGAAGAGAATCCAGCTCCAGACTCTCTGCTTTGCATGACCTGGGTCTTTGTACAGCAGATGAGAAATGCCAACGTAGTGGCCTGGCTATGCATCACAACCACTTCTGCACTGGAGCTATCAGTCCTAGTTTGGACAGGGCAGCCCAGGGATTTAGATCCCCTTTTCAGCAGCCTAAAGACCCTTCAGGATGTTGGTTTTGTTCTGAGTAGAAACTGATCTTGGAACAAATAACTTTCCTGTATTCTTTCAGATGGAATGTGAGATTTTTTCACTTTTTTTCCTTTCAACCTCTGCCTCTAAAAATTCAGCTATACTCAGAGCTGCACACACCTCCCTCCTCCCCTCTGCCGCAACCCAATCTTTGTCTCATTCACATTGCAGGGAACATGTCATTAACATTTGACAGTGACTCCTTTCCCTCTCCATTGCTGCATTCATTTTTTTTTCTTTTGTTGAAGCTTTGCCTCCCTATTTTACAGGCTACACAATGTGGAAGTTGGCAGAAAACCAGGTTCAGATAGAATTCAGAACTGACTCTACATGTGAATTTAAGAGGTGCCAGCACTGGGGTAGCATATCATGCTCCCAAATGGCCTGACACAAATAGGGTAAGCATTGATGGCAGTTGAAGACTCACTCAAATACTGTTTAAAGTCCTTAACAAAAAAAAGAAAGACTGATGGGTTTTACTTCGATGGGAAATAGTCTTCTGTCAATATTTCAACAGGCTGCTAGGAAGACATGGGCTAGTACTGCAAACTTGAATTACACCAGAAAGGCAACACGTTCCCTGTTCAGCAGCTAATGAACAAACACAGTATCAGGGCAGTAACCTTAGGGAGATGCAAGGTAGGTGCTATAGACATCAAAGTAGTGTAAAGCAGTAAAACCCAGAACTTCTGGAGCTTACATATGAAATTATGACTAAATTGGATCTTGTGGAAGGGAAGGGGACAGGAACTCTTTGGGATTGCCCTTATAAACAGGCATCAGCAATGTCTCTCATCAAAACATTTTTCACTGAACACTTTAGGAGCATAAGTCTGAATAGTAACTCCTAGGTCAGCAAGTAAATCTCATTTCCAGCCTGTTTGCAAACAACTCTCTGTACCCAGCTATGCAACAGTCACTCCTGACAGAGTATCACTGGCCATTTCAGTTGTCTGGTGTTATTTCTGCTCTGACTGGATGGTCAAAAATTTTACAATTAGAAGAAAGTCAATCAAATATTAAGGTATCCTTAAAAAGAAAAAAAGGTGAAAAGCCCTTTTGCCTGTGAACATTTGCACAAATAGTCACCAAAGTGCTTGTGGTATTTTTACTTCTTGGAATATTCTTGACACAAAGGCAAAAACTATCACTCAGTAAGTGTTCACAGAATAACAGTAAAATAGGTCAGAAATGCAACTGGAACAAATGTGTTTGAGTAAAAGAAAGCCAAGCAAACACTGCAGATACTAGAACTGTGCAAACACAGCAAATAATGTAAAGCTTTCCCTCGGAAGAAGAACAATATGCAGAAATCTTGATGCTTTTGTTAACTTAGTGCAGGACCCAATAGAGAATGAAAATGGTTGTGTCCTACTGTTATACACCTTTTAAATCCTGAGGGAATCAGTTATCGTGTTTTTGTGTGCAGGCTGTAAGGGACGTGGGAGTCAGTGGTGACATTTGACTTGTGTGAGTTAGAGCAGCCTCATGGCAGCTCTGAACTGGGCTGTAATAAAGACTTCACCAAAGAGCCAGGGATCATTGAAGTGTATGGTGTGATAGCTAGGACTACAGTGTCACCATCCACAGAAAATCCCACATACTATTTCAAGGGAATAACTTCTAATAAGTACCTGCCTTCCTTCCTTCCCTGATATTATTTCAGGCTCCAAAGGCCACATGCCAGGTAGATCTTCCACAATGGTCAAAATGGCCTCATGTCCACAAAAATGTGCATTTTGATGTATTGAGGACCTAACAAAACTTCCCTTGTTCAGGATTGCTTCTTTTGTCCCAATGGAGGCATCATCTGCCCTTCCCATACTGCATCCTCACTGCTGGTCCTATTCAAGAGTTTTGATGGATAAATCATCACACTGATGTACATATGAACCTTGTATTTCTGTGTCTCCTGAAGATATTTTAAAAAAACCTGTTCAGACTCTGTGTTTCTTTCTCCCTTTGTCCCCATGACTTCCTCCAGTGGATGGCACCATGCAGCAGCTGCTTGCCCTGCCTGGGAGGAGGAAAGCGGCTGAGGGACTCACACTGAATCCTTGTCTGCGACTCCCTCCGAGCTTGCTGGCTTTCGCTTATTGAATTAGGATAAATTGGAACTTTCATAAAGGGTGATATAAATCATTATCTCAAGTTAGCAGATGCGGACTCACCAGGGTAGAGCTCTGTTAATAACTCCTTCGGATTAGGGCTGATTGGTACAATTTGAAACTTGTTTCTCTCAGCTTGATCAGTCTAGTTGTAACTGTGGCAATTATCCCATTTCACTTTCAATAGCTCAGCACAGAGGAACTGCTGCCTCCAATCCATCCCTCTTTAATGAATCCAGTGTGATATGTTCATTCCTGTGGACAAATATACCCCGTTTCCCCCCTACTCCAAAATAAGCATTAAAAAAATAAATCCTGTGTCCAAATGACACATAGATATGTGCCTTTTAGGGAGTGAGATGCTAAGTGTCCGTGTAAACGTCATTTACATATTTGGCTGCTGAAAAGCCTCTCTTAATTCTTACACCATCATTTGCACTTTTTGGCAGTCTTCCTGCCTGAGAAATTAGATGAAAAGACAGGGTTTTGTCCAAGCATTGAAGCTGCTTGAATAGATTCTGATGAATGTGTTACACGCTGAATTGGTGGGATTTTGTTAAATAACTTATCTGGTGATTTTTTTCTTTTTTTTTTTTTTCTCCAGGAGTCATTAATAAATGATTTAATGAGTGAACACAGATTTCTCAGAATAATGTTTGACAAGTATGTTCTTTCATTCCTCTATTTGACTCCAACAACAAGTCTGTGTATCAATTTAACAGACCCTTGAAGAACACACCTTTGACAGTAGTTTTAAATTAATCTCTTTTTAGAAAGATACTTGAACAAGTGTTTGCTTTAAGCTCGTGTTTAGATCTCACCTCAGATATTTTGCTGGACCATGGGCTTCAGCAGTAAGGTTGACCTTGTGCTTAAATCATTGCAGTAGTGGGTTACTTGCAGTTATCAGCTCTGCTGTTGACTCTTTATGACCTTTCCAGTAGCACATGTGTATTAGAAGAACAAGTTGCATACAGTTTCCATGTTTCCTGTGATTAGGAGCTGCACAAATGTCTTTCAACCCTCCCCAGCCTACCTCAGCTCTCAAGCTATAAAATGAGTATTCACTTTCCTTCCAACCTTTGTCTTATCTTTCTGGTTGTAAATTCTTTAAGCCAAGACTGTTGCTCACTTCTTGTTCATGCAGCACCTCATACCATGTTTTATGAAACCAATAAAATGTTAGCGATTAAAATACACGGACTGATTTGTCTCCACTTACAGCACCAAAGCTGTACATCTAAAGGAGCATTGCTGATGCCCACGGAAACATGCCAGTGAAAGCAACAGTGTGATCCCACCCAAGCTTTGATTTCTAACAGTGGGAATACGAGAGCTTTCCCAGTTTGAATCCAGACCCAGGGCACTTCTGTTCCTGGAAATTGTTTGAGGGTGCAGTGTAAATAAATGATGGTGTCCCAAAGTTTCAGAGGAGCAGCCACTCCCTTCTTCCCGCTCTTGCCAGCTGCCTCCTGCTCAGCTGTCAGTGCTCAGCCTCCTGCAGGGGCTTGGACAGCTCTGAATCATGCTGCTTGCAATATGTTTCTGCTAAAAATAATAGTAGTAATTAATGTTCTTAGTTTTAGTGCTGCCATCTGCCTTGATGCCAGCCACAATGGCCATTTTCCTCTGTGTTCCCCAAAGCAGGAAGGAGGAGGAAAGAAAGGACAGAGGCAGCTGCTTGTGCCTTTCCCCAGCACCTCTGCTTCGGCTGGCAGTGATTTTTCTGCTATGGGGGTAGCTGTCTCTTGCAGAGACAGCAAGAGGCACTGAACTTCCTCGGAGCTAAAGGTAATAGAGCTTGAAAGGAGACACATGTGGAAGAAAATAATCACACACTTCTCCTGAAGGGTATACATACACAACTAAATAGCCCGACATTTATAGGAGAGCGTTTTTTAAGAGAGGGAGCTCTATAGCATAATGTTGGGGGTATCTATGTAGCTGTAGACCACAGCTATATCTCTGGGAAGTGGCTGTCTTGCCTGGGCCATGCAGATGTCAGGAGTGCACAGGCAGGTTGGGGAATTGAACAAAAGGAAGTGGCAGAGTGTTTAACAAACAGCATCACAAAAGGCATCTGTCACAATGCATCACTTTCTGTTCCTTGGAGGCTCCCACCAGAGCCTTTCCCTTTGTCTTGCCTCCTTCTCCTAATTACAGAATTTACTTACTGTCCCACTGGAGAACAAAAGGGCCACTTCAGGTTCACTGGAAAAGAAGTGTCTATAGAGGCAAAAATGCTCACCTGCATGCAGACAGTAACTACAGCAGTAAAAGCAATCTTTACCCATGGTAGGAAGATTTGGGGATCAAGATGGCAATATTATGTAGAAGGCATCCAGGACCCCTTTAGTTCTCAAGACAGGGAACTTCTAAAGGCTGTACAAAACCTCTTCTCCCTGATCCTTGTTTAGCAAGCTGGCCAGGCCTTTTTCTT
>VZTV01007821.1:0-22038 GCA_013400875.1 Anhinga rufa
TGGGTGTTTTTTTGTTTTGTTTTCCAAGGAAAACAACTTTCATGAAAGGAAAAGTAAAATAACGCATGTAAAAAGCATTCTAAAATTAAATGACACAGTTATTTGCCAACAACAGTGGCAAAATTGCTGGCAATGCTGTTAAAAAAGCAGTGTCAATTAAATAAAAATTGGCATTAATAAAGACAAACTTAAATTAAACCTTCAAAATCAGGAATTAAATATGTTATGGCTTCTCAGTACCATTAAATCATATTCACTGTGTGTATCTTCTGACATTTTCAAAGTTAATATTTGGACATCTAACACTGATAAGAATAATATAATCCTCACAGGGTTTTGCAAAAATAGCATTTGCATTAGTAGTCATGTAACTGAGCATGGAATACCATGAAAAAAATTGGTGAAATGCTGTTTGGTATATGAAACATTTTTCTGCACTGACTTTGGACTATTAAAATAATAATTTTGCTGCTACAGTAATGCAAATGTTGGTGTTTAATTTCCTTAATTTTGTGTTTAAAAAAAAATCTAAAATATCTCCACTGATTACACAACGTATCTACTTGTATTACGGGTAATGGGAACTCCACGATACCGCAACAGCAGTAAACAAGAGTAAGGAGCACTGATGTTCAAAACCTCATGCTGTATATTCAGTAATCTAATACTTTGATTAGACATGGGAAAAGCTTACTGGTTTTAAGGCCTGTAGTTCCTTCATCCACTCTAATAAGAAAAAGTGTAGTCTAAGTAAAACACAGATAACACACGAGTGTTTAATACAACCTTAAAACTGAGGCAAAAGAGAGGTTAAGAGGGGGAAGGGGAAAGCAGCCTGCTGGGCGCCAGGCCCCAGCACGGCACAGTCACCATCTTCGGGCAGCTCCCATCACAGGACCACACTTCTGCACATGTTTTTGTGGGACTGCTAAGTGAAATCTGCAGATCAAACCAATACCCAAACTAGAAACCTCTCCCCAGCAATCAGCTTGAGGTCTCGCAGCAGGTCGCTGCAGGGCCGCACGAAGAGCCACTCCAGCACAGGTCAGGCAGTGGGCAGGATGCAGCTCTTTGAAGGGCTGCTCGCGGGTACCTGCAGAGCTGCTGTGGGGCCATATTGGGAAACAGTCTGCTTTTAAAAAATCCAGACTCTCCTTTTTGCCACAAAAGACAGTTATTTTGTTTCTAACTATAATAATTTCAGTCATTCTGGTTATGATGCAACTCAACAAACACTTGTACCAACCCAGAGGGGAGCGGGGTGAGCGGATTAGCCGGGACCCCTGAAACAGAACTGTACCTGAAAATACCACATGATTTTGAGACTCATGCTACTATTTCTGACATTTTAACTCTTGGATTTGGAGTTGCTCTTCCTCCGCACTGGAATTCAATATCTTTGAATGTATCTATCAGTCAACAAAATATTCTGTAATCAAGTTCTCAGCTAATTCAAGTTGGATATAAATATTCTTAATCCAACTTCATCTCTTTAGGACAAAATTAACCTTAGGTTCTTGAACTGCCTTTTATTTTTTATATAGTATCATCTTCAGTCATCCCCTTCATAATAATTCCTTCAGTGATCACTTTCAAATCATACTTTTTAATTATTCTATTTAAAATTATTTATTTTTGTGTATTCTCTTCTTTATTACTGCTGATTTCCAAGACCGTGCATATGCACATGTACCACAGACACGGCTTCCCTCATAATTACAGTCTGTTCTTCTTCTCAGCTAGAGGCACAGGGAAGAAAGCAATGATTCTGTGACATCAAACTCACTTATGCAGTAATGAACTGTGATGCTACAGATACTTGATTGTGGCAACCTGGAATGAATCACAGCCAGAAAGGATGATGAGAACAGAAATGCTTTTTCTTATGCACACATCTTGGTAATTAGCTGCAGTGGACAAAGGCATGCAGCAGCAAACACAATGCTGCCTTGGTTTAAAGGAACTTCATGAAGTAAAAACTGTCTGGAAAGCCATACAATCAATAACACTGTGGTCATTTGCCTGGATATAACTAAAAACTTTACCCCAAACTTAGGATCCAAGGAGACGGTGGATGTAAAATATCTGCTATGTAAAACAGTGTGAAATGGTTGCAATATAAATTGTTTGGCTTATAAATTTTAAGCCTGGAGGTAAAGACTGAATCATAATGTGATGTAAATCAGTCAAACTCCAAGAACATTAAAGGCTGATTTACACCAGCTGAAGATCTACCTCCATGTATTCAATCAGTCTTTGCACAGAGTGAACTCACAGAACTAATGAACTCACAGAGATTAGAGAAATGAGCCCAAGTTAAAAGAAAAAAAAACCAAGGATGGTGCAGGCACATTCAAAAGCTGTTTAACAGCTTTCACAAGAAAGAGGCAATGGGGAATGTCTTGCCTCTACTGCCATTCATCTTGCAGTAACTAACACTCAAACAGTGTAAATGTGAAGGCAACAAAATCCATCTATTTTTAGTTATTCTTCAGTGCTCTCGGCAACTGCCCAAAGGACATCTCCCACTACTGGCTTGGGTCTGCCCTTTCCAGTGGGATCACTTTGCTTTAAGGTTAGTTACATACCTGTTGTATGAAGAACAGAAGCACACATGGGAGAGCTTCACATCGGGTTCCTGGCAAACACTTTCTTTAATGTAGTTAAACAGTGTATACTTCAAGGTACAGAGAAATTCCAGTCTTGATTTTACGTAGATATCCAAACCTCAGAAGGAATACAGGCACTCTTTATATAAACGTTTGCCTAAGTGATTGCTAAACCCAGTGAGAAGCGGCCCTTTCCCTTATTTGTATCAGTTTTACATCTACTTCTATTCAGCAACTGAAAGGCATACATACATTAAGACAAATTCAAAACATGAGGTAAACTGGGATATAAATTACACCAATTATGAATCGGTCAGAAAAGGAGAGAACGTACGTACTAAATAAGGAAGTAAAAAGAAGATTAAATAAATAAAACAAATATATAGTTAACTATTTCTCTAAATTTTTCTTGCCGCTTAGTGTTGCCACTTTTTTTTATTCTGATGGTCTCACATCCTTCCCTAACTCTGCCTGAGTGTGAGAACAGATGCAATTGCTTTGCATGGCCGTGAAAAAGTTATCTCTAACAGTGAACCTTCCTTCTGCCCTGCCCCCAGAGCAGGACAACTGTTCACTCCCCAGATGTAGGTGCAGATACTCTAGTAGTCTCTCTTCTGAGTAACCTGAGATGAATTTCAAAGCAGAGGTATGGAAGATGTCATAACACCCCATTCCCCCTGAGTAAGAGCGGGTGAAGATGTGGAGAGCCAGTTTATTTTGCTGCCTTCAGCAACTCTGTCCCCGACTCCAAACCAAACACGCAGGACTAAAAATCTCAGAAGATATAAACCATTTCAACAGACCTGCTTCTGCTAGACATCTGCTGCTGCTCTTTACCTGATTTTAAATTCACCAAAGAGCCTGTGTCAAACTATTTATCTTTACACATTATTTTCAAAGACATGCTCTTACCCAGTTTTCAGATGTTTAGATCTCTGCTGGCTTTAGACATAGCACACACCTTTGGGAATTACACTAACAATATTGCCATGCTTAAAATTTTGTGTGATACCAATATGACTACATTTGTCTCCAAAAGCAAATGTTTTCAGCTAGATAAATAAAGAAAAAAAAGCAGAATGCCAAATCCAGAAACTGGGAACACTGCTATCTGCTAGCGTAATACTACAGATCCTGCAGGATTGCTTTCTGTATTTCTATCATTTAACAGTGGTTTAAAAATACAAGGAAGAAAAGCAGAAAGGAAACATGAAGAGGCCCAAAGTTTGCATTGGAATAGAAAAAGTTAAGTTTCACATCTAACAACAAAAATGGCTGCGCACACAGGTACATATTGCATATATGTGCTTACATCCTGTTTCTCTAATAGAGCTCATGTGCTAATTTCATGTGACACTTGTGCTAATTGCTCCAGAAGTACAGCTCAACAGAGCTGCTAGGTACTTTCAGAGCTTCTCCTAGGTTATAACTATGAGGAGTTTAAATGTTTCAGCCTGTAGACCAGACTATTCTGTGCCATACAGACGGACTAAGCTATGGCAGGACACCATTTTCACGGCAGGACACATATGTTCTCATTCCCTTTGATGATCATGATGCGTTTTAGGGACACATAACAAAACACATGCATTCATTTAAAGTGAGAGAGGGATAGGGACAACATTTTAGGAAGGAGATATGCAAGGAAGCATTATAAAAGAGAACAGAAGAGGTTGCACTGGTGGAGAGACACCACCAACTTTTCTTCTGTTACCATCCTCTGGGCAGAGTTACAAGACAATGATTCCATCATCATTGTCGAAGAGGTGGAAAGAGCGCAGTACTTGCCTGCTCATAGCAACCAGCCAGAGTAGCCCGGGTGCCTTTAGAAAGCAGTCAGCCTGTGCTAGTCTGTGGGGGTTTGGCTTCACCAGATAGTTAAGAGGAAAAAGTAAATAATCATCTTGCCTTTTCTGTGCTCTACTTGGGAGGGTAGTGCTTGTGTTAGCTTTAGCATGAATATCATTACTGATACTTGAGCTGCTGGAAAGTCAGCAACTTTTACAAACTACACCAGGTAAAGGACATTCCAGTACAGTGGTGATGCCATAAGCTCATCAAAGTGACTACAGTTCAGGTCTTTCCCAACTACAACATGGAAATACATGTTTTATGGAAAAAAAGAGAGATTTATAAATGTTTTTATTGTTAGGAAGACCATATGGAATCCTCTTATGATGTGGCCCATTGCCATTTTATTTTATTTGCTATTTTATTTTATTGTTAGGAAGACCATATGGAATCCTCTTATGTTGTGGCCCATTGCTATTTTACTAGGGACTCTTAGCATTTTGAAAAAAAGAAATGAAGCACTGGTAATGGATGCTGCACTTTACAGCAAGACTCTTGACATCATGAATCAAAGTCTAATTTCAGATAACAGCATTGTTTACGTGTAGTCTGTTCTCATATGATGCACTTTTGCACCTCTTCACATGATGGCTGAAGGTAAATGGCGAGCTGGTTATGGAATAATTCTATGAAGGACCTCTGGATGTGACAGTCAAAGAATGAATAAATGTGACTGTTGTGAGCAGTTTCAAACATTTAACCTAAAGTAATGGTTATTTCTTCCATGTGAGAAAATGACAGCACACAGAGAGAAACCTAATAAATGATCATATTCTATTTTTATTAACGTGGTGACAATTCCCACTGATTAGCACTGAACAGAATTTACTTCAACAGCACAAAGTATTACAATTCTCACTCAAGCCTTCTCTTCAAAGATCTTTTAATTTTATTCAGTGACCTTGCTTTTCTAAGGCTGTGGCCTACTTGGAATTATCTCTTTGCCTGCCCAGAGATGATATGAACATGCCATGGTATATTCAAGCTGCAAAATTGCCTCCAATAACACAATACAACTAATACATTTCACCCTGCACACCCATGCGCTACAAGCAAACAGCATCATTTTAGCTATACTAGTCAAGAATCATTGTAGAAGAAGCCAAGCACTTTTTACTTTCCTTTTATCTCTTTCAGTAAAGACAGTACCCAGAATTCTCAATTACTTATTGTTTCACAGCTTCAGACATATTCATTTGGCATTTTGTTCTGTGCTGGGCCATGTTCTCAAACAGTAGTCGGTGTTATTTACTGAAGTCCTACCATTCACATTTCCTACTTTTGGCATCAAAGCCACCAGCCTCAAGGGTGAGGCAATCACTGCAACTGGCACAGCAATGCCACCAAGCATTAAAGGTTAAAAAGGTTCCTCTAATGATTTCTAAAATAATAGTGGAAGGCAGAAGATCTCTTTAGAGATAATAGGTGGTATTTACAGTAAGACAGCATTTACATTCATTACCTAACATAATAGGAAACTCGTTATTTATGGGGAGAAAGAAACACATACTATTATGTACGTCCCATACAGACACTGGCTAATCTTAACTGCATCCTTGATGTATGTATCAGTATTCTCCATCTCATAGATTGCAGATTGGCATAATTCCAGCAAGTGTTATCAGAATTACAGAATTCAAACAAAGCTTCCTCATCTGAATGGTTACTGAACAGCAAGTAATTGAGGAAGGGTGAAAGCAAGCGTTTGTTTCAATTTTAATGAACATCTACTTTGATCAAAATACAGTACGAATGCAATGCCTTCCAAAAAACTCTGAGTGAATCAGGACCTGAATACCTATTTGTTTATCTGTTAGTATAATACACCGATGTGTGCATTCCTAGTTCAAGCGTTGCTTTAAAGACTTTTTTTTGGCATATGTATAGATATACATTATTTCAAATGTAATACCAACAAGATGATACATGGACAATGTTCTAAAACTGACATGCCATATAAAAAAAAACAAACCAGAAAACAATGAACCTCTTAAAATAGAGTTATCCATTTTACAGGAAATGCATCAAAATTCAGATCACATTAAGCTTAAAAGTGTGATGTAACACCTGTATACATAGCATTTATAAGCAGCTTATTATTTTTTCAGTTTTGCTATCCCAGGTTATCAGATGGTTGCCTGCTACTATACAACCTGTCAGGGTATGAGCTCTACTATAACCAGTCAAATAACAGTTTGCAGCCAATTTAAAAAAAAAAATATTAAAAAAAAAATATTATATCCGACTCCCAGCTGTGATTAGAATGTCAGTTACAGCTGCTGCCTTGTTATAACACCCCAACACTTCTTAGCTCACAAGGACAAATTCAATGTGAGAATGCCCTGCATTCATTGTGTAATTATCAACCTCACACATCTTGGAAACGGAGTACGGCTCCAACATGTGTATGACTAAAAACGTTACCATAAGATTATGGTCTGGAACAATAAAACAATTTCCTACTGTAGTTAATAGCTTATTATAACAGGAAAACAATGGCACTATAAAACCTTTTCTTTATCTTGAATTTTTATAGAAAGATTTATCATTGGAAAAATGATATGATTCAGATAAGTTGAAAAAAAAGCAAAAAGGAGTCAAATGCTGGAAGAGGAGGGCCAAGAACTTGCTCGTGAATTGGCAGGCTGCCAGAAGCACCTCTGTTGGGGAATATGCAACTCTAATCTTTATTATGGAATGATCACAAATGGACTGTTTCAGAATACCATCTGTTCTCACTGAAGCATTGGATCAGCAGGCTGCATGCTTCAGTCTGTCCTTCACCTTGTATGTGGGATTTTCAACAAAGCTCCCATTTTGGAAAAGGAGGGTTTTGTTCAATGGAATGCTGGTGTAGTACCTGATTTATAATGATTTATTTTAATTATTTTTGTGGTGTCTCTATTTTGATTTTCCATATTTCTCTCAGGTAAGCTTCAGATAAAACGTTCATACTAAGGGAGCATTTACTTCTGATTTCTATTTTCCCTTTGCAAAAAACTAAGCGTTGTTACAGCTGTAGTGTCCAGACAAGCTCTTATGAGACTACTGTTCCTCCCAGCAATCCTTCCGGCGTATTGCATTGTGTAGATGTCTGTATCTCTGTATCTACACAGCATGTATATGAACAGATCTGAATTTACTATTAATTCCAGATGTTAATGTATAAAACAGTAAAGAAATTATTGGCATAAATGGAATGCAAAAGGACTTGACTCAGTACAGCACTCCTCATCCCTGTGTAGAAGGCACTCTGCTGCACAGCTGGCTAAACCACTGCAAAGCCATTAGCCCATCAGCAATTAATTGCCAATCCTGTTTCACATCTGGCTAGATATGCAGTATTGCAACTGGACATGCTCATGGGGTATTAGCACTCCCAGGAGGGGGCAAACGGAAGAAGAGGAACAAATTCTTTTGACTGAGATACGATTCAGAAAATCTTTGAAGGATTAAAAAATGGGAGAATGGAGAAAAGATTTATCAGCGAAGTGAAATGTAACAAAGACACTAAGAAATTAAGAGGAAGAAAGGTTAACATAGCTTGGCTAACCTGTAATTTTCTCCCCTGAACACAACTAATGGATATATGGTATGTGTGTACCATGATGGAGTCTGACCATACAGGTTAACTGTTTGTCTGCAAGTTCCAAACTGCAACGTTCGATAAGCATAGTTTAACTGCATGTCTTGCAAGTCCTAGCCAACAGCCTTTTCAAAGATTTGGAGTTTCAAATTTTATAAAGAAATATATTTATCTCAGTCTGTAGTAAGAATGACTTACCAGTAGACATGAAAACAAACAAAAATTAAACATATTATTCCTCCATAAGCAGCAATCCTTAAGAACTGAATACCCAAACGCTTCAGAGGAGTATCTGGGGAAACTCAGCACTACCAAAGTATTTAGAGAGTAACAGGATGCTCTGTCCATATAGCTCCACAAGCTACAATGCAGGTAGGAATACAGGGGATTTGGGAAGAAGTACTTTCTGAGAATCACTGTTAAACCAGCAAGTACCCCAGACGCAGGAAGTTAGAAGGAAAAGGGCTTAACCCAAAGCAATTTATGAGAAGCCTGGGGAAGTGGGACACACGTTTCATTTTCACTCCTTTCACTGTGAGCATTGCAGTTGAAAAACATCTCTGTTGTGTTACAACCTAGTCTTGCCAGCTTTGATTCCCACAAAGTGAAGAAAGCTATTGTTCTGGAGAATTATACCAATGTGCAAATCTATCAGCTCATAAACCGTCTTACCAAGTAAAAGAAACTAGATCTGACTATGCAAACTAACAGCCTGTTTTCTGAGAAACTTTCATATTGGAGGGAGGAGAAGGAAAAAGAACCTAAAAATACACATTTGGGGGCATCAAGATATTTTTGCACCAAATTTACAGTATTTGAAGTATGAAGAACATGAAATTATTAATTACTTCTGAAAATCCTAGCTAAGTTCAAATATCCTATTGGGGCACTCCTGGCAGACACAGGGAGCAGAGCCTAACGGGTGGAAGTTTTCTTTAAAAATCATAACCCCTTTAAAAAAATACAGACTCAGTTTTTCTCCCTCTGAAATGGATGTGTTTTCTTTCTTCTTGGAGTAAGACGAATAAGCCTAGTATTTTGTCATGAAAAAAAATTGTAACAATTTTATATAAATCATGTACTTGAGAAAATGAATAAATGTGAACATTCTCTGTTATGATTACGTTTCCAGTTTTGCAATTTTATTGAAGATTTAGGGATCACTAGTCTATCAGCAGACAGAAAAAAATGATTTTTTTCAGTTCCCTTTCCTTCTCCTACTCCTGCTATCTTCCCCCCAAATCAACATCACAGGAAAGAAAATTGGAAATAATGTCAGGAATAGATTATTGATCTGGTTGATAAGCAAAATTACAGGCTACCTTCACATTTCTTAAATGCAAAAATCTTTAGAAAAATAATTCTCAACAGAATCATATTTTTATTCTTTTACTTTCCTTGTGACCTCAACACCTAGTATTTATCTGTAAAAAAAAATGTATTATTGTCAACATGCGTACTTACTTCTGAGAGTAATTAAATTCTTCCGATAGCATTTCTACCATTTTCTCTTACTAACCGAGACTGGTGTATTCATTAAGACAAACTTTGGAAGAAATAAAAAGCATGCTAACGGAATCCTAATTTGCAAAGGCGATAAGAAATTACTTCAGTCTCTTACTAATGTGATTATGAAGGATGATGTTCTACGTATATTTTTTCCTCAAAGGGAATTTTAAAGCAGATTCTTGTTTAAAGCTGGGAATATGGCTTGTCTGAAGCTGTCCTTGTGCAATGCACACAATGACAAACAGAAGGTGGCCTGGGAGGGAGGTGAGAGTATTAAGTACGGGGAATGAAAAAGGATTTCAATAGATTTAAAAAAAAAAAATAATAGTTTTAATTTACAGTACATATTAAAGAATGCAAATCAAGCAATAAAGCCGATTCAACTGACTGTTCTTTCAAAATTAAAAGAAACACGGAAGTCGTATTTCTCATTAGCTACCCCATTTAGAGTCCATCTTAATTTAGTACATGGACTGCAAGATTAGAGGAAAAGTCTTGTCTTTATTGGTGTAAACGGCCACGTTCGCTTTAGTCAGTCGGGGTTATACCTGACTCCAATGATTAACGTAACATCAGACTGAACATTTTTTCTTCATTACCATAGCAATTCACCTGTTACAGGTCCTGACGTTTCAGGGAAGGCGACTACTCAAACGTCCACTCAATTCCCCAGAGCTCAGTGAGGGTGTTCAACACTTCTGAAATACCTGTGAGATGAACCATGACACTCACTACTTTTTACCAGCCAAAAAATGCAGTGTCTTTCGAAGGACTGCACAAACGGGGAGTGGGAGCAGCAATGTGCATGGCAGCAGGTCTGATCCATACTAGCCACTGGCGTTATCAGGAAGGTTGTCCAGAATGCGCCTGAATTTAAAGTCTTTTTGTAACACTGCTTTCAACTATAAACTTCTCCCTGTGGCTACAATATTGGGCGGATTCACGTTGTGTTACCTTGGATTCGGGGTGAAATTAGTATAAAGTGGTTGAGAGAATTCAGAATATTTTATGAATTAAAACCAGACATTGTATAGAAAAATCTTATGAGATTCCCAGATCTCAGGCCAGCGGTAAGCTACAGCGCTACTGCCGTGAAGCACAAATCATACACAGCGCCACGGCCACACACCCCCCGACACAGCACAATTCCTTCTGGAAGGACTCCAGCGCAGATGCTGACGGCAGTGCACTGGTGCTCTGTAGAGAAGGAAACGGAGCTGCGCACTATGAAATGTAATTTGGAGCAGTTTGCAGTGTTGATATGTTGAAACTTTTAGAAACTGTGGTTAGGAGAAAAAGCCAACTGCTGACAAACGAACATGACATGAAGTAAACTAGGATGGGAAGCCAATGGATGATTTAAACAATAGGTTTTCTAATACAATGTCATACAAATACCCTAGAACATTGAAAGGAATCTGCTTTGCTTTCAGAGAGAGCCAAAATTCAATGCCCTTGGTGTAAGAGGCAGAATTTATGTCTAAACTTAGGGGAAGAACCTTCTTGCATTTGACAATGCCTTTTTAAGGTCTTGTTATCATTTAAAAAGATAAACGTATAAAAGAAATATTTCTGAAATTAGATGACGCTAGATTATTTTTTATCTAAATTAACTCCCTTATCCCTTTCACGACACAGCTGCACAAATGCACAAAAGTGGCAGAGAGCAAAAGACTGAAACGAAAGGCCAGCTTGGAAAACAGAGGGGAGAGGACAGATGCTACTTTTTTTCAGTAGCAGTGCTGAAAATGTGGCCTGAGACATCTTGCTATTGAAAACATCAAGTCCTTTTAATCTTGTGCAACGTATCTGAAATTAGCCAGAGGTAATGCTGACTATCCTTGAACTCATCCTGCATGATGCTTATGGAAGCTTAATTAAATTAACTGTTTAGTGTGCACATGCTTGTTACTACTTACTGTACTCTGTGTTTAAAAACCAAAAAGAATAATTTTCCTTTGGAAACACACACTTTCATCAGCTGCACAGGTGATCTTCAGAATAAAGGAAATTTTGATGGATTATTGACTATGGTTTTCTAAGTCAGTTGTGCAATTTAGAATCCAAGAACATACATGAGTGCCCTTCAATTAATTGCACGGGTCACTATGGTATATGTTGTAATGCACACTCCCTTCTCTCTGATATACACCTCTGCACCTCCATCCCATAAGAGACTTTTCACCTCCATCAGTATAATACGCATGCCTTGCCATAATATCAAGCCCAAACCCAAACCCAAGATTTGTTAAATATGCTTCTTTAAAAATTATTCAAACTCACCCCATTCAATTATTGCATTCTTCTTCTCAGAGGATGAATATAACTTCCCAGGGTCTTCTAGCCTAGAAATAATACTGGGCAAGTTTCTAAGTAAATAGCTGGTGAGTAAACTTTCTTTTTCCATCAGCAGTGTTGTTGAGAAAAAAAAAAAGGAAAATCCTGCAATGCTAGCCTTTATGTACATTCCATGCCTTTATGTTGGCTGTAATGGTCGAAAAAGCTGAAAAAATTTGTGGTGAGTGTTTGCATGTCAATTAGAATTGAGAATAAAACCCAGATGATTTGTTATTATTCTTACTATATGCCTCCGAGGTAAATCTATGCAACACAAAATGGGAAGCAGAAACAATACGGCTTTAAGCAATATAATGGCTTAGGAGCTGCCAGAAGTGTTTTATGTCCCAGTATACACACTTGCTTATGGATCCTTCAATTCTGCAGGTCAAAGATTCCCAGGACCCTGTAAATTATACTTATTCTAAGTATCATACATTCCTAAGTGACTACACATCCACAGCCTCTTTGCAGTATTCACTCTAGCTGGTGCTAAATATTCCACTCATAGGCTGGCAGTAAAGGCATATATCTCTGTAGAAACCTGCAGCTTGCTAAAACATGGTTGCAGGTGACATAAATGTCTACTTCCCAAAGCCATTTAACAAGAACATTCCTTGCTCAATAATTACATACAATGTAATTTAATAAAAGGTTGCAAACTGGTAAAATAGAAGGAAGAGTGTTGGATTTCCCACTCTGTCCTGATGGTTTGTGGGGAGCTCAGAGTACCAAGTACTGAACATGTAACCTTCTGGATGGGTCTTTCTGCACATGAGCTCTGGTCTCTGCCGCGGGAATATCAATGGAAAGACAAATTGTTTTAACCAGCTGAAATTATCTAACCTTTAATCAACAGTGCTGAAGGACAGTTATATCCTTTGCTTATCCTCTACATAGTTTCAGGCAGTTTGGAAACAAGTGCTTAATATTAAACGATTCATTTCTTTAAAACTGTCACACAAGAGATATTCCCAGAATCTTATTACTTGAACTTACAGGCAGCAGTATTGCTGAGGTAAAGGACTTTACTCAGCCCCGTGGAGTTACAGATAAGGACAGACACTGAAGACTCATCAAGGGAAGCTTTGCCTACCCTGTTTTGAATCACATAAAATACCTGCTGCTGCAAAAGAGCTCTCCAGACATCTTAACTTGTCGGTTTTGCTTATCCACTCACACAGCGGATGCTACTGGTTTCCATTAGAATGGGACGGTGTCTCCTGTCACTAGACAGCAGTCCCTCTGGTTGATTATAAATGAATGGTGCTGATGGGCTCTGAAGGAAGTTTCATTAGTCCTGTCCATACCAGAGGAAATTTTAATTCTTTTTGAAAAGTGTTTTCTAACACAGCAGAACTGTGTTAGCAAAACAAATTAGCTTGTCCTGGGGACTCCACTAACTGCTTTCAGGGGCACATTCTCTTCCCACTGAAGTCAAAACCAAAACTATATTGCATCAAGATCAAGATTTAACTCTAAGTGTTTCCGACAGTGTTGTCAAGGAGAAGCGTCTGAGAAAGTGTTTCACTCCACAATGCCTACTCTGACATCTAAAGGAGCGAACATACCTCTTGATGTATTTGCTGGGCAGCTGCCAATATATCAGAGGTGCATAAACTTGGTCCCAAACTTCATTCTTAACATAAATCAAGATCATTCGTATACTACAGCAGTTAAGAAGTGAAATTCAAACCTCAGAGCAGAGGTGGGTTTTTATTTCTCTGTCAATAAAGCTGGCGTTTGGAGGCAGTAAGAAACAAGGGAATTTTGTGAACACAAGATTTTGAACCATACTGAGTAATTAAGTCATTGGCTTATTCCTTACATTTCCTTAGCACAATAGTACTATCTCCAGTGCAGGTACCTCTTGGAATGCCTCTGAATGACCCAAAAGGATAATATCCAAGAGGAACAAACACAGGAAAATCCTCAATAATTATTATTTTTTTTACAAACTGACCATCAATTTGAGTATAGTGACATTTCAGAATCATTGGTTATTGTCTAGCTGATTGTCAGTGATGCATTTCTATAAGGAATGTGTAATTCAGGGTTTACAAAAAGGAAATACATTTCGTTTTAAAAATAAGGTTTTAAAATAAAATACAGAATTATTTTAGTTGAATTATATAATAATTGACTTTAAGTATAATAATTGGAATAAAATAGTGTTGAAAAGATCATATTTATAGGTTATGCATATAATCATGATGATCTCATTCAGAACTGCTTGTGTATTGGCTATTCCAGAATATCTGCTGGAGAAGAACATCTAGCTCACAACGAGACTTAGGAGGATGGAGGTAATTTAGAGAGATAGTTTGTCAACCCTTCTCTATTCCAAAACTTAGAAATTCTGCAAGACAAAAGCCTTCATGCTATTATCCCTGAAAGACAGGAGTCTCTATATTAATCTCCATCTTAGTAAGACTGTGAGCTATTAGTGGGCAATTCCATTTTCCATAATTCAAGTATACTTCACTTTTTTCCAAGACCCGTTCTGTTTCAAGTACAATGGCAAAGTACCAATGCCAAAGATTTAGACAGTGTGTTCAATTAATACAACATCAAGCAACGAGCAAAAGATAGAGATTCGTTTTGCGCATGTGCCTGAGAAAAACATACGCTACACAATAACAAGGTGAAGTTCTTTCAAATCCAAACTTAACATATTTACTAAAAAATATAACGTACATGTGTGAAGCAATATGCTGATCTTACCAGGATGATGGACTTCCTTTATTGGTCATAAATAATAGATGTTTCTGGTAAGCATCCATGATATTAACGGAAGGCACAAACCCATGGCAAATTTTATGACCAACAAAAGGCTAAGACTCAAAATGTGGACTCTAAAATAAATAACAAACCTCTTAATTCCTTCAGCAGGGCTAAGATTTCAGTCTAAAGATTTATTTGAAGATCATCTTTGTTCAGTGAGATAAAAAGTTATGTGAGAAGAAAAAAGATTAAAAGAAACAATGGTACACCACCTAAAAACTTTAAGGCCGTCTGTGATTTCACAGTAGCATGAAGAGGAATGCAAATATTCCACCTGAAAGAAGAATAAAGACAGCTAAATCAGCTACACAACTGGACATCTCAAAGCCCTCTAAGTTATTGCTATTTTAACTTGAACTCTTTGTGAAGGGGGATGAAAGAAAAACTCGGTTAACTCATTCTCTTCATTTTGTGGATTCACATTTTCCTAATCAAGGCAGAGCTCAAACATGAGGTTCCCAATACCGTGAAAAGAAGAGTATTTTCACAGTAAGAAAGGTATAGTTGACAGAAAGCAGGAAGTCTCATTACACCGCCTGTTCTGCAAAGTCTTCCACTCCAAGTTTTGGAAATGAAAGACATGTTCATAATGATTTATTTTAGAACTTGTGGTTACTGACCATAACTGACTTAAGAACATTTGTAAGTCACCTGTCTGCAGAGAATACTGGCCTGAGACAACTTGTGGAAAAGCATTGCCCTGCTACCTCTTCTGTTGAAAAGGCTGATGTATAGAAAACAGAAAGAATACAAATCAGCTTTAATGACTGGTTCAGAACCATATACATATATTGAACCATATTAATAATCACTATCTAGATAGACACACACATATATGGGAGCTTATATATAATTACAAAAGTAAATATACTCCTAGAGGAGCCACCACTCTGGCTCCCTCTGTAATGATACTCAATTCTCTAACACTGCTTGAACCAGTATTACAAAACATTCAGAGTTCATGCTAGTACAAAAAAACAGGACTTAAAAAATAAAAGTTCCGCTTAGGTCAGTTGGGCAAAAAGTTATAACAATGTGACACTACTGTACAGCAGCGGGGAACAAAATCTAGACTGACTCACAGCACTCAGGGGAACTCTCCCAAATTTTACTGTATTTGGAGAATGTTTCGCTTCAGTGCAGAGTTATCCATTCATTCTGGTTAGACAATATCATTAGAAAGTGAAATAACAAAGGTGAAAACCTATGAGAATACAGCGTGCATCTGAATGCAAAATAAAAATGCATATACTACTCTATTCAGATTCACAGCAGTGGCAAATTGTTCTAAAAAAATAACTATTTCAGTTCGAACTATATAAAACCATAGCTATCTTAAGGAAATACATTTTTTAGTTGTGAGAAGCATCCAGTTTTGCGTCTAGCTTCAGTAAACTTTTAACGCGCTTCTGCATATCAATGAGGGATATAGATTACCAGATTTCATTTGCCAGTTTACTGCAAAGCAGACATATGATTCAATCTTTAGAAGGTGGCTCACTTTAAAATCTAATCTCACATTCATATAGCAAGTCCTAATGAGCCCGCTAGGAGTAAACAAATTAGTCTCCAGGATGTATTATGCATTAATTAATCAGACTAATAGTATTATGAAATGTGTAATAGATGAAAATTAGTTCCAAGTACAGTACTTGCATTGAAGAATGAACATAGAAGAATTAGAGCATAATGAAAGTATTCTCAAATTTCTACCACTGTCAGCTAAATCAACTATACTTAATTAATGACATATATTTCTCTTTCATTTAACTGCATGTTTTGGTGAGACAAATTACAATTTTCATGCTGTTTTATTCTTGACATCATGTTAAATTAATTTTTTGAAAAATCACTGTTCGTAATCACGGTGAGATATCTAACCTTGCACTGACCCAACTATAACAGCTCAGCATGCGGTGTATAAAGTAACTTCAGTCCAAAAAGGTGGAAACAGGGGAGCACCACTCTTACTGCAGTTCTTTAATAGAAGACCTTATTTGGCCCTGAGCACAAAATCTGAAAAGTGCACTTATTCCTAAATAAAATGTACACAGTACTGAAAGATCTGGAGTTTCTGATGGAAACCAGAAGCTGGAGAAGCTTGGGTCCTTAACAGGGAGATGCACTGTATTTGCTCCTCTCTTCCTCCTTGATTGTGAATGATCTAACTTTTAAAAAGATATTGGAAAATATCCCAGAGGCGAGATAAGATCATTAAACAGATATATTGCATAGACTTGCAACTCTTTTCAGTGACATGTTGCCACCATCTTTTACTTGGGATGACGCTAATGCCTAACCACCCGAGCCTGCAAGGGCCACACTGTGTCAGGTTCTACTCAAATGCAATCCACACGCTGCTGAGCATCGCATCTAGGCAGACACAGCTGAGAACAGAACAGTATACAGGCAGAGACATACAGCAGTTTTCCTAATGTCAAAGTGTTGGGGAAAAATCCAGGAAGCACTAAACTCTGCATACTGGGAAAGACAGGCGCTTCGCTAAATAGACAGGCATGCGTGCCAGACAAATCCTCACCCTGAATGAATATGGTGGGAAAAACAGGGTAGAGGAGTGTGTATCTCTAAGACAACAGGCGTTACTATATTCATCAGGTAAATATTTTAAATTGTGATCAGTCAGTTTTGTAATACTGCTGCTGTTTCCAGTCTTAACCACCTCTTAAACAAGAGTCTTGTTAACCTGCACTTCGGTTTTTTCTGTAGTACGAGCTAATGCCTGTAGGAGACAGGATGAAGAGAAACAAATGCTCCAATCATTAATTCTGTCCAGAACTCTGCAAATGTAAATAAGTCCACTTAACTACCAGCCAGCCCCAGACTTCTCATTTTGATAGAACTTGCTCATAGTTATGCCTAAATCTGGCTTACCATTACAAATCAAAGAAGTAAATGAATAAAAGGCCAACTCCTGTTCTAAGCCACTTCAAAATTATCATTGGCTGCAGAAGGATAATTAAAAGCAGAAATGTTAGATGTGGTTTTCTCTTCAGAATAACATGGAGTAATACACAGTCTGGCTTTCTTACCTGAGCTTCCTGAGGTGCTTTCAATATCCATCTCAGTCAGTATTTTCCCTGAAGGTAACTGAACTCCAGCAGAATTCAGGTTGCCTGCAGCCATCATCTCTCCATAGCAGATAGCCTAATACCCCTTTAGGAGAGACCTGTTTGTCCAGCTACAGTCAAATGAAACTGCCTTTCTTAAGGATAGGAGAGATGTGCAAATCAGTCAGAGTCCTAGGACGTTTTTATACACGGCAGGTTTTCTCAAATATGGAACAGAATCAGTATTCCCCAGGATTTTCTTCCAGACACAGTTCCCAGCAGTATTCCTGCATTGAAAGCAACTGAACTGAAGCACAACGCCACCTTGGCAGAGCAGAGGTGGGGCACCTCTGCCTGTCCCAGTTACCCCCTCCCATGTCAACGCACAACCACAGTGGGAGGCACAATGAGCATCATGCGTTCACCTACAGGAAAGGAACCTGGCCTCAAAGCTGTTGCGGCTGCTAATATGCATGGGCAGTGTTCAGCAGCAATATTAAACAGAAACATCTCAGAGGCACAAGTAAGTGAAAGCTAAGGAACTCAACTTCTACACACTTTCAACAGCAACTGGATGCTTAACCACCCT
This sequence comes from Anhinga rufa, assembly GCA_013400875.1. Taxonomy (NCBI): domain Eukaryota; kingdom Metazoa; phylum Chordata; class Aves; order Suliformes; family Anhingidae; genus Anhinga; species Anhinga rufa. The sequence continues at coordinate 18,334 of VZTV01007821.1, forward strand.
TACAGTCTCAAAAAATCCCCTTCTCAGTGACGAAACTTAGCTGAGAAGGGCAAATATTTCAGTTGCTGTTATCATTGTTTATTATTTTCTACCTCGTTAATCACAAGTCATATACATTGACCTAAATGCAGTAAAAATGTATAGTTGTAAATACAGGCAGGCTTTAATGGTAGTGCTTCATTCAGTCAATGATTAATGCCATGTACTATTGAACACTGTCATAATAAACAAAACATTTTTACGTAGTACCCTAAAATATGAACTATGATTATTTCAAATTAAAATCCATGCAATAAAAAAGCCATTTATACCAATTAACATTTCACTTCCCCACTTCATTAGAACAGACAGCTGTACTAAGAACTCAGTTGAAATAACAAAGAAGCATCTGTGGTGGGGCAGAGCACACAGGCAGCACGGACCCCAGACACCCCTGGGAAGACTCACTCTGCAACTCCAGTGTACACAAGAGAGGGCTATGGGGTTTGTGGACTTAAATCTGTATAACCAACAGCCAAGTACAGTCCTATCTTCCTACAATGCAAAATCCTCTTACACTTGTCTAACTCCACAGACTACAAGGAAATTTCAGCTTTTTTACACTAGAGGAGGGACAGAATCAGACATAGTCAGGAGCAGATATGTGTAAACACAGGTGAGAGTAGGCTTGGCCACTAAGCAGGGCGGTGGGGCTGACTCCAATAAACGGAGAGCAAAGTCATGGAGAGCCTGAAAAACTGGCAACCAGATTTGATATGGTACCCTTAATTTCATGGTGAGTGAATACACTGATTTCAGGACCACAGTCCTGAACCAACAAAGGTTTGGAGCAAGAATGAAGCCAGAGCTCAACCCAAAGTTCTGGGAACAGCCTTAGTATTCCAGTGGTAGATAGTCAACATATAAGCTTGTCAGTTAAGCTTTAGGGAACAAAAACCTATTAACTTAAATCCTACCTCCTATTGACTTAGGAGGGATGTATATTTGTGGAAGAGAGGACTTGTAGTACAGACTGAAATAAGCAGAATAACTCTTACATTAAATCATCCTGTTATTTTAAGAAAAGGTTAATTTGTAAAACAAATTGAGCTTCATTAGGGACTAATTGACTGGAAAATTTTCTTTAAAAATGTCTCCTAATTATACAGGTGAAAAAAATCTTTTCAAAGCACTTTTATAATTAAAAATCATCCTTGATCAATTTCTTTTAACATTTAGTCAAGAAAACATACTACAGGAAGGTTTAGCCAAGAGTTGAGTGCCATAGTCCACACCACTGCAATAAATACAGTGGGATAAATAGATCGGTAAGATAATGCTTGTGACTGCTGGGAATAATCTAGAAAGAAATCTAAAAGCAAGTTTGAACCACTGAAGGAAAACACAAGATTTTCTGTGCTGGGGCTGGAGTGGTTCATCAGAGACTGAATTCTCTTTTCCCAGCCACAAGATGAATGCCCAAGGCAGGATGACTCATCACACTAGGAAATACCCTCCTCCAGAAGGTGCTTTAGACTCCTCCTCTTCACCACCTTTCCCAGCACCTATGGCACTGAACAGAAGGACCTTGTTTGTGGCTGAAGTTTGGTTTATCTGATTCAAAGAAGCTGGTCCACAGTTTCCATTTTGGAAGAACTTTGAAACCAGCACAGGTAAACCAACTGCTTTCATTCTCAGAGCTTCAAGCACTATTCCCGCGGCCTGAGCGAGGTCTGTTTCTTCACTGCTTTGCGCTTTGCTTAGCCTCTTAGATGATGAATCCTCTTTTATTTCCTTACCCAATTAGGACTTCCTAGAAAATTTTCACTAGTAATTTTACTTGTAATTGCCTATCATAGTATAGTAGAGGTTTATTTCTACCATATGATTACAGAAATAATATCAGTAGCTAACCCACGCTGATAGCAAAAATATTCTCCACATATTTGTTACAGCACTGAGAATTTATAGATTCAAAAAGATTATGTCAATATCTAAGGATCCTGTTTTATATCATCAGTTGTACAATGAGTTTTCTTGCCCAAATTTTAAAATTCTTTCAAGCACCATTAGCCTCCATAGTCAAGCAGATTGTCAAAAGCAGTGAGATCTATAATCACTGCGAGGTGGCTAGAAAGGCACTTCATATCCAGTATCGATTTTAGAATGAACTTGTGCTGTCTTGATAAATACTGCAGCGTGCTTTACAGTTAGAACTTAGAAAGGGGGAAGAAGGGTAAGCTCCCCCAAAAAACCACAAAGAAGGCGGCTGTACTACGTAGAAAGTTTCAGTATTAGATCTAAGGAATTAACGTTCTATCAAGGCCTTGTATCATATTAAGAGGTAGTAGCTCTGGGTAGGCCCATTAAATAGAGACACACCCCTGCACTCCTCCTAAATTAGTATATTTTAAGGCATCATCTTAAATATCAGAACCACGCCTTCTTCACTGCAACAGGAAAAAACAGGCTGGACTACTAAACTTTCTCATTTGCAAGCATATCCTCAAGTAACATGCCATAAGTGTCATTGGTCCTAAATTCATTTAGTGAACCACTGCAGATTAGTCTCTTTCCTACGCAGAAGAATATCTGCAATATGGGCAAAGTCCTCCTTCATCTATTGTAAGAGAAAGGGATGGACACAACCCCCAGAAAGAACAGTGAACACTCACCAGCTCTGGAAAAGAAAGGGTCAGAGTTCCAGTCTCCAAATGAGTGGAATGACAAGAGGACACTATATAAATACTCAAAGTAAAATAAAGGACAGAAGAAACAGGGAACATGCAAGATTTTGTGTGCAGTGATTAGCAGTAGGTGCTCTTTGTATGGGGGAAAGATCTTTTTGGAGGCTCAGGACCTAGTAACAGAAGCAGTAACAGAAAACAGTAAAGAATTTTTAAAAAGTAAGGCAGACAGAAAAGGTCAGAGATTTATTTTATTCCATTTTTCTGCCACTCCTTTCTAAATGTATACTGTATGTTAGACTGTAAATAATCCTGAGAAGAATGTGTTTCCCTTCATACATAAAGAGCCTCAGTTCTCTTTTTGTGTACTATTAAAAGAAAAGTAATAATAATGATGAATAATGGCTCCAAGCTTTCCCGCATGGGTGAATCTATTTTCAGACCTGGAAAGTGGTTGTATGGATTCAGGCACAGCATGCAGTGCTTATCCACAATGAATCCACCTAGTTTGTTTTGGAATGTGACCTCATTCTAGTTAAATTAATTAAATCAAGGCCTGTAAGTCAAAGCAGTATCTGCTTGCATCTGATTTTTGAAAAATTTATAGACCTTTGGAGCTCCTAGTTTGTTGTTGATCATGTAAAGCATATAATACAAGTTTTCACATAATTGTTAGCTTTTACACAGGTAGCTCTGTCTGTACTGATTATTTCTGAGATAATTAAATTTTAACCATTCTACTGGATTCATAATTATTGTAAAATGAAAGGAAACTTAAGTATATTCACAAAAAATCTGGTTCTAATTCTAAAATTCCTGTTTCTCTGACTGAAAGTAAAGAAATTACTGAATGGAAAAGATGGGGGAAAAACATGGAAAAAATTAAGCATTAGGTACAATATTAGGTAACCATCTTAAAATGCAATAGCAGGTGTCACCCTCTCACGCATCACAAGAACAATATTATTTTTGTCTTCTGCTTTTACAAATCTGAAATGCTATATTAATTTTGACTATTGTCATGTTTTAGCCCCAGTCA
>VZTV01007829.1:0-28806 GCA_013400875.1 Anhinga rufa
ATCTTGTCCTGTCACTGGGCACCTGATGGCAATGCTTTCCCTAATGCAGCCCAGGATGCCATTAACCTTCTTTGCTGCAAGGGCACATCGCTGGCTCATATTTGACTTGGTGTCCACCGGGACCCCCCGGACCTCTTCTGCAAAGCTGCTTTCCAGCGGGTTGGCCACCTTCCATCCTGTGTGGAAATTGGGCTTTTCAGACAGGAGTCAACTTTTAAGTGCTTTTTCTCCCTCTCTTTTCCTTCCCTGGCAAAAAGTAACTTTCCCAGTAAACTTTAGTAAACTTTCAAGACATTCACAACACTGATCATGGGAGCAGAGAAGAGAAAATACAGCAAACACGTCATGGACCTCATGTTTCCCTACCTGGACCTGACAAAGTCAGCTGAAAAAGGGGAAGGTCCTGCATGGATATAACGGGACTTTAATCATCCTTTTTGCCGAGCCACAACAGCCTGGGAGCCAAGCACCACTCAGACTCGAGCCTGCAGACCTCTGCAACAGAGGCCCAGGTGCCATTTTTTCAACAAGCTCATCCGTGCGATCCAGCTCACTCTACTGAAAACAGGCTTCTTCACGTGAGCTACAACAGGTGCTCCTACACACAGCTCACACAGACGTGCCCTTGGTCATTAATCTTCTGACACAGCACAGAGAACTGAAGATATATTCAGGACATCAAAAGACTGGTTAAAGTAAGTAAGAAAAAAAAGAAAAGGCTTGTGTTATCAAAATTCATACATATGACAGCCCCCATTTCAGTTTGGTGGCTATGATCATTTGCTGTTTCATGTGCTGGGCATCAAAAGAGGGAAGCAGGGCAAACACTTCCAAAAAAATTCAAACATTTAATATTTTCATCATACAAATATTATTAAAAAACAAAGAGTGTGTGTTTGTGGATATGTTATCTAATACAGGTTATATAAACAATATATTGTTTCTTATCTCTACCTGTTTAAATAGTGAAAAAAATCCACACATGGGTGACTAGGACTTCAAAAGGACTGTTAGATGCAAGGGAATCATCAATATTATCCAAGAGGGAAACTAACTGCAGATAAACATATCCAACAGTATTTAATGTAACACACTTGTAAAACAACATAACAGAACTTGATGAAGGGTTTCTTATTCTTTATCACAGTATTCCTTCAATGAGTTTTAAACCCTGAAAAATATTAGCGCACAGGCAATTTTAACACCAAAGGAAAAAAAATTCTTTATCATCTTATAAGCACTGATGCAATGGGCAGCAATTACCCTTTGGAATCATCACTGCTAACTTTAGCTCTTTGAAGATGTGAAGTAACTGAATAGAAACGCACATTCAGAGTTCTGTTTGTTTGGGTTTGGATTTTTTTTTTAATTTTTTGTTTTTGCAAGGCCCAACTCAAAACATGGTTGCACTCGCACTCTGGAAGATGTTGAGTTCCTTTTGACAAGCTGGTCAAAGAAATACCTACTAACTCCAAAGACACAAATAGCCAAACCCACACAAACAGAAGCACTTACGTACTTAACACTGATTTTAGCAAATATTCAGGCAGATTAGGGAGACAGGGCTTGGCACCCAGCAATATCAAGGCATCAGGCAGTACAGATCAGGAAACAGGCAGGTATTTAAAGTTAAAGAGATACTGAAAACACCAGAGAGCAGACATTAAATGACAGCAGAATTCAGCTATCACTACCCTACAAGAAGTGTTTTACTTGTTTAAAACACACAGAGTTTTTCCTTATGAATGAGGAAAAAATCCTGAAGGAAAGATGTCAGCACTTCGGAAATCCTCTCGCCTATGAATACTAACAACTAATGTGCTCCTACTCCTTTCTATTTTCATATAAATCAAATGTTTTCCTTAGCAGCACAAAGAAATGAGCTATAATTAGAAACTAGCTGAGATAGCCTGTCCCATCTGACCAAGGCTGCACAGGCTCTATCACCTTATTAATAAAGAAATCCTCAGCCCCCTCCTCCATCTCTGGTCTGGAGGCCGGAGGTCAATGCATGCTTCCCACTGGTCAACTTCTCTATAGTTCAGCCAGTCGCGCACGGCACGGGATGCACAATTTTCCTACACGTGCATACAGCTTGGCTTTCTACGTAAGCCTAAGTGCGAGCTGAAGGCTGGGACCTCCATGAGTTTAAGTTCAAAATCCCATGGAGCACTTTAATCACGGTTTTCCAAGTCCCACAACATGACCAAACAAAACTCTGGGTGCTGCATGCCTGTTCACAAACCAGACTACTCAACGCTCTTTATTTAACTGAGGGTATTTCTGCGCTAAGATTTCAAAGCATCCAGCTGTTTCAGTATTTCGGCAGCTATTTTCCCTGCTTCCCACAGCAGAATACAGCTTTCGCATCTGTACACTCCCTTCCTGTAAGCTTCTCTCGTAGCTTGATTTGGAATGATTTTAGCACAAGCTTTTGAAAAGACTGAGGGAAATTTCAATCTGCAAGGCAGAGGCCTTAGAAAGTGATGGCCTTCCAAGAGCAGATGGTTTTGTAGTAGACACTACAGTGCGTAGTTTACAGGGGTTATCATTACTGTAAGCTTTACCCTAGGGAGGTTCACACTCAGCATTTCTCTGAACATCTTCTATCATCATCACTGCTAAAGGAGTATAGAGGAAAACATACAGAAGAAAAGCCTCTTCAGTCTGAATGTATCAAAACACCTAGATTGCATCTAAATAACCATGACTAATAACCTTTTGTCAGCTTAGGAACTTGAAATGTTATATATAAAGCAATAATCATGACAGTAATCATAATCATCAAAATCTTCTAGAATTTTTGATAGGTATCGAAAAGAAATTTGTACATAGTCATACTCCTTTAAAATTCAAATGTCCATCATTAAATGCATTATCGTTGTCACTTAAAGTAAAACAGATACCGCTTTCCAAGTCAGCAAACCTTTCAAACTACATAAAAAAGCTGTTCCCGGCATTAGCTTCTGCAAAGCTTGAGACCAAATGAGCAGTTCAAAGCTCAGTAACTGATGTAAAATGCTACTGCAAAATGAATTACTTGTGTCAGCACATCAACCTTCCTACGTTCCTTCCCACCTCAGCCTCTGTTCCAATGCCCAGCTCCAAGAGGACAAAGCTCAGAGCAATGTCTCTGAAAAGTGACCAGCAAAGCTCTGGTTTGCTTGGCAGCAGTAAGCACATCTCTGCTTTTTAATCTGGTCCCTTTTAAACCAGGAAAGCTCAAAAATCTACTAAAGAACTGGAAGGAAGACCCATGAAAGCCATCAGTGCCTTTGTAGCACATGGGCTTTGTTATAGCAAAATTTTTGTTTCAAAAGGAAAGTCCTAAGCTTCTCTCCACAAAGCACCACCCCAAAACATCACCTCTGATTTCAATGGCCTTTTAATCGCACTGTTTTATGGAAACCCTAGCTTTTGGCTCAGAATTATGTAACTGGTTCTGGATGGGGTGCTAATCCAAAACCAGTCAGATTGTTTCGCAGGCTGATTTGCGGGTTTTTGAATAAATCTCAGAGGTTTTAAAAAGTTACATATATAGTGATGTTGCTGTAAGTAGGAAAAAAATGTAGTATAATTCCAAGCAAATATTTACAAATAGGGAAAAAACATCTACCTATTTAAAAACGCTTGAATTACTATAAGGCGAGCAGAGACAATGTTTCCACAAGACCTGGGTGGAACCACATCAAAAGACACATCCAACATTGTAGCTGGTAGTAAAGGAGTAGTGGTCAGCATCAGAAAAGCCAGCTGTGTTTTTTATGAGCACCATACAGTGGAAAAAGGCTATCTTTCCCACAGTTAATGCTGCAGCTGAAAGGCCACACTGCTAACGATTTACTTTGATGCAAATTTTTACAAAACATTGCTTAGGATAGTTCCTATAAGTCAGAGGAAGAGGTAAGATGGCCAACATATCTTCTTACAAATACTTCTGTTCAAGACGTAATCATGACTAAAGGAACTATGATTAATTCTTTTTTAACAAGCTGGAAAATTGAATATAATTTATTAAAATAGTTACCAACATATGGTGTGATTTTTTACAAGTGGTCTAGCACATCTGCCAGGGAAGTGAGTTATGGCTTACTAAAGTTTGATGATACAAGCTATCTGCCAAGAGATGAGCAGCAAATGTGGGAAAACAGTCTCTGAGTCAATACTGCAATGAATTTCAACTTTAAAGGGTATACCTAATTAGGCATAATGGGATCAACAAAGCCTCTGTAGCCTGGTGAAACTTCTCACTCTTTCCGAGGTTAGCCTCTGGCCACTCCTGCAGCGTGCTTCTGTTACACTTCTCAGTTGCCCTTCCAAAGCACTTTTCCATTTGCTAAAACTACTCCAATTGTTTTTTATCTTCTTGTTATGCTAGTCAGCAATGCTGCTGTGTATCCAATAGCTGAAAGGGACTTAAAAGTTTCTATTAAGTCAAATAAAACCTGTAGCTCAAAAATAATTCTCTAAAATCCCCCATTATATTTTGCTATGAATCTTTTTTTTTCCTTTTTTAAAAAAGTCAATAGACAACATAGTAAAAAAAGACCTGGCTTTTTCATAACTTGATATTGACAGTGTAGATCAATATACCCCACAGGCTAATAGTGCAGAAAAACCACGTAATTTATACATAAATGCTGAATGAAAGGCTAAACAGCATATGTTTTTCACATCAGAATTATGAGAGGTTTTGTTCTGATACTCTAAGTAAGAGTATATAGCCCTGTCATCCTAGATTTTAAGTCAATGCCAAGTTGGCAGTGCACCAAGGGAGAAGACTTTCTGAAAAAGGAGGCTGAACTTTTGCCACTTGTATCCTTCCCCTTGCATGTGCTGCTGCTTCACTGCAGCGAGAGGCCTGGGAAACGGGGCTGCAATTGTGGCGGCACTGGAGCGGAGACGGCAAAGGGGCCCCAAACCTGCTGGCTCCTTCCAGGGGCATCTGGAAGTGAACGGGCCGTTTCTCACAGGGTGAGACACTTGGGCTCCCTTCCTACCACAGGCATTAACCTCTACCCATCAGCCTGCACAGGATTAAACCGATGAGAGAAGAAGCAACTGCAAGATGACAAGGAGGTGGTGACTGCATCCCACCTGGTCAACTGCTGTTTCTGGGAAGGTGCAATCACAGCAACATGTGAAGACTTCACTGGGATCACCACTGAACAACAGATAGTACAGGACCTGAGTCCATGAGCCAAGGTGCTCCTCTCCAACTACGGAAAACACAGGAGAAAAAACTACTTTTCTTTCACACACATTATGGGCTGCATATGCTAGTATTGTATAAGTTAACTTTTCTACATACAACTATCTCTTCTAAGTACATCCCTTAAGATTTTTGGTCTGTGAGGATCCATATGCAGATAAAGAGGACAAAGAGCAGATGGACCTTCTACATACAATTGTTTTGGAGTTAGGCTCTAACAAAGAATAGATCAATATGGCCTATTGATCTATGCTCCAACTCCTGCATCAAAACAGGAAAAATAGTTCAAGCAAGCCCCTGGCTTTGGAAAAGCAGCCAGTAAGCAGCATTTTCCTCCCTCTGGCATTGGCCAGATACAAGGAAACACACACAGACTACAGCATCATCCCAAACACTGACCCTGAGCCCATCTACTCCCAATCAAAAACATGGAAGGGTTTCATGGCCATGCTGGCAAAGCCAACAGCAGCATTAAAGCTACTTGGTTTTCCTCACTTGCTTTCTGTGCTTTTTCTACTTTCACTTAGCGAAAATTGTGTGGTTAACATACCTAAGGCTTGGCAATGCAGTAACTGATAGGAGTTACCCATACCTCCCACTATAAAGGTAAAAAAACCCAAACAACTAAATGTCTTGATAAGTGAAAACTTAGCAACAATTTATATTTACAAAAAGTGTACTTCCCAAAACATGTACACATTTTTTTAAGCATGAAGGAGTCTCAAGAGAAAAATCAAGGTACCAGAAAGCAAATCAGACGATCATTTGGCAAAGTATGGTTGGGGGTGGGGGGGGAAGAAATCACTGATCACTCTAGTTAAAAGTAAATGAATGCAATGGAAAAAAATGAGGAAATAGGAAAAGCAAAGTAACACACACAAAAAAAAGAAAAACCAATGTAGTTAAATCAATGCCACTGCAGCCATCCTATGCAAAGGGATCTCAAGAGCAGACATTGTTCTAAACCCTCTCCTCTTGCGAGTTGTCTGCATTCTTCCTACAGTTCCCCTTATAGGATGAGGCACTTCCCTTCTGCCTGTATGGGATTCTTCCAAGCTGAAAATGAGTGCCTGACAGTTTTCAACGATGTAATTTTTTTAACCATGCTTGTTGTTCCTCTACTTCAAATCATGATTTGCTCTGTCAAGTAATCCTAAAACAAAGAAAAAGGCCAGATCTCTTCTATCCAGTATGTTCCAGATACACAAACCTCACCCTCTCCATTGCCTGCACATTCACCTGGGTGTTTGCTTACTCGTGCTAAACTATCCTAAGGTTCAGCTCCCCAGCTTCTGCCACAGGCTTGCTAGCTGCTATCAGCATTCCCCTCTGCAGCAAACAGGGTTTCTAGCAAGCAGGGAAGAATCTGTGTGAAGGCATCATTTTTGCTTCTCTTATGAGCGCTCTGAAACATTTGCAGAAGCTCCAACCATATTCCAGTAATAATGCCGTACACCCCAATAAGTAAGAAATAAAATATTTGGTGAATGCAAGTTTGATAGGCAGCTTGCAGAAGTGCACAGTGCAGCTTCTACTGACACTCTGCCAAGACAGGCACCTGAAATCGTGCATTCAGTACCGGGTATCACAGAGACATGTTCTCCCTACCTGCCCTTCACCAAGGTTGCGGGGTCCTCAGCTAATTAACAGGCAGTATCCTGCCACACTCCTCTAACTGCAGTCATGCTTACCAGACCTGCTGCTTGCTGGTTTTAACAGCGTTTATTCCCAAAGAAACCAGCTGATTTCACCAACAGGGCAAACCATAACCTGTGACTGAAATGTGTACAGAATATTATTTTCAGTGAATGAGTTTTATTTACTTCTGGTAAACACCATGAGCTAGTCACTACAAGAAGAGAGAGGAGCAGAGAGAGAAGGGGGGAAAAAAAAAAAAGAAGAAAAATGTTAAAAAAGCATCTTACAGAAGTTACAACTTTCAAGGGCTTAGAGGCAGGACAGATTTATACTTCCATAATGCTGAGTAGGTGGAAAAAGCTGTACATGCTTTCAACAGAAAACGTCCAGCCCTTCCAAAGTAGGGAAGTAGATTGGTAAATGGAAAGCGTCAGCTTTATGTGCCTTCAGGTGGCTCTGGCTGGCTGGACACCCCCCCCAGCTGATGACAGACTTTCGGCTGCTCCGTCTGTTTTCCAGCTGCGTTCCCTACTGATAAGGGAGAGGACAAAGCGACGCAGATGAGATGAATATAGCCTCCCCAAATCATCAACAGGTCTTTGTTACCTGGAGACAAGACCTATCATTTCACTGACAGCACAATAACATAGGTCTGAGGGGGGGAAAGCTCATTGAAAGTATAATGCTATAAATTCCTATGATTTATGCTAAAATAAGTGACTGACAGCTCCTCTGAGGCTCTCTTTAGATTTAATAGGCTCCTCACAGACACGGCTTTTTAAATTTCGCAGATGCCTGTAGCCAGCTCTGGTACTGGCAACTGTCTCCTGTTGTAAGAAGATGAGCTGAAGCAGATGTGCACTTTCACCAGCAGGAGAAATCAGAATCACCTTCATTTCTGAAAGTTTCATCTTTGCCTGCCTTTCTTAACCCATATGCTGAAAATTAACAGGTATGTCAGCAGCACAATCTGCAAACTGTGTATATATATATAAAAAAAAGAGTTAACATTACACAGACTCTTATTCAATGGTGAAATATAGACATACTGATATGGAAATATGTAAAGCTGGTCTGAGTTCAGCACCCATGATTTCTACTTGTGGATGTTACTGATGTGCGATGGTATGAAGTGCTGCTGAAGATCAGGGTCTGTTTCCACCTCCTATGTATTTACATATTTACATGCATATATAAGCTAGCATCTGATGTGCTATTACTTTTCTTCTGTGCATGAATTCTTTATTGTTTTTACAACACCCCCCCCCCAATTGCTTAAAATAATGCTGCAAATATAAAACAATGCTGGAAAGGACCACTCAACTGCAGCTCAAATCTGGTGGACGGGCTCACAGCTTACAATGATTTTCCAATATAACATAACATTAGAACATAAAGGCACTGTCCAGTTATTGAACAAATTGCTCTAAGTCTCAGCTGCCCTCTGGAAAAAAGCATGAAGGGTTAGAAAATGAAAAGTATGGTTCCTACTCATTTTTTAAATTAATATATGAGTTACTTCCTAGAATTTTAAACTGTAAGCATTGCTTTCTGCAACTACAGTGTTGCTATTAAGTCTAAAACCAGCAGCATATGCTGTAAGGCCTATCTTTAGTCCCAAAAAGGGTACCAAAGAGTTACTGTAAGCATATGAAAACAGAACCAATACCCAAGTTCAATCTTTCAAATATTTACGCACATACTTATCTTCAAGAACAAACAGTCCCACAGCATGAGGACCGGGGCACAAAACATCAGCATTACTCTAGAAAAGAGTTATGCTGACTAGGCTTCCGTCACTATTATTATACATATTGTGGTCGGTTCCTGAAAGTCCAGGACCCCATTTATAAGATAATAAAGAGGCACAATCAACCAATTGCTCAGGGACCCAGCCCAGCCCAACCTTCAGTGGAGCATTTCAGGACCCCCACGGAGCCACTGTTACTTCCAGAGCGTAACCCCTGCTCAATGAGCCCCCCAACTCCAGGCATGCAGCATGCGCCTCTGCCACAAACAAAACCTGGTACATGGTTTGCAGGAACAGAGAAACTTTGACTACACGGGTAATACACTACGCTGGCTTTAGGGAATGCGTTCGCTACATGCCAGTCGTTTTGACGTAGTCCTGAACAGCAGTATCAGAAAATGATAGCAGCGACACAGACTTAGATGCTTGTAATTTTAGATTTCGATGTGAATGGTTGAGTAAACAAGAATTCCTTCAGAGTAGCCCACCTCAGTTAGATGTGTGGCTTCCAGCACTAAAGTGCCACACTTACGCCGTCACTGAAACTCTCTGTAAACACGTATCTTGGTGTGAAAGTCAGCTGCTTTCTTTAAATACCTGTCAGAAACTCTTTGCAGAGAAAGCAATCGTGTTTTAGTCAGCATGACAGCTTCTGCAGTGCGTTATGCCCTTGTAAACTGCATTAACGCCCAACTGCACTTTTAAGTCCAGTTCAACATGCTGTTTTGACCTACATATTTGGGCCATAATTACCAATTTCCTTATCTAGGCCCTGCTGCCGTCCATATCGCTGCTTCTCCCTCAGCAGGAACACAGAAGACAGGACTCCCAAGCTGTTAATTTTGATTTCTGGCAGGAGCTTTTACCCATACACTGCTAGTTATCCATTTTTCGACAGGAACCATGTACTCTGAGCATTACAATTTTGCAACAACCACTGAAGACAAGGTGTTTGCTACATAGCCCGTATATTGGCCAAGCACACAAGCTACTGCAGTGCCACGCTGAAGCAGATCACCTATGGAAGGGCAGAGCCTTCGTGCGCATCTTTATACCGCAATACTGCAAAGTAAATTAGAAGTACCTTACTTCTTTCCTAAGAGCCATCTTGTGTTTTCTGCAGAAGAACAGCATTCACACAAGGCCCAGCGAGGGTCTGCTTCAGCTTTTGCTAAGTTAAAAGCATCCCTGAGCCAGTCAGTCTCAAGTCATCCTGCTGCACTGTGGTTCTCAAAGCCATCGTGCCTGAGGCGGCTCCTGGAGCACCCACTACCTACAGCCTTTCTTAGCCATGCCTCTGGGTCGAAAGGAGTGCGACCGTGCTGGATACTTGGCAGAAAACACTTCTGAAAGGCCAAAACAATCTCACAGCTACGTCAAGCCACCTCTTAGCATCAGAAGGGGTGCGAGGATGGCTCAGTGGGGCAAAGGATCTGGCCCCCAAAGACAAAAACTTTTTATTCTGTCTTTTGCGAGGAAGCAGAATGATTTTTAATGGTCTCCAGCTTCTATAAAAATATGCACTAATTGGCACACGTATTTTAAAAAAATGCTCCTATACCCAATTAATCCGATGAAATCCTGAAAACTAATTATTGGTTCTGGAATCCTTTTTCCTTTCTGGAGCCAGATGGTGCCCTCCCTAAAATACCAAGGCTAGAGAATTATTTATGTGAGCTTTGACCATGTCTGAACAGCTCAGGGAATGATGTATGTTTTTAATGCCCTGATACTGACAACAAGCCTTTTTACTCTAAATTAATGGGAAACAAATGTCGCACGGTGAAGATAAAAGTGATTTTGCAAAGTTTTATTCCTTAGAAGTTGCCTTTTTTAAGACACCAGGGTCTTTGCAGAAATGTCAGCATCGGCTTGCCTGACAGAACGGAGGGATGCCATGGCACGTGTGTGTGTTCGTGACACGTGCGTGGTACGGGTTGTGTGTGCATGGGCAGGGAATCAATAGTATTTGAGGTAACGTATCTAATTTTAGGCTGGTCTTAATTGGGCCTGGCCAAAAAAAAAAAGAAAAGAACCTGCCCCAAACCCCCCCAACACAAAACCAAACAAAGAACCAGAATAACCCAAGACACCCTCCAGCAAAGTCGCTGCTGCCTTTAGTTTCTCATAGGAACAAATCTGCTTTTTAGGCTGATTTGCTTTGTTTAACTTCTTTATATGTTTTTTTCCCCCTAAATGCATTTGACATGCAAATTTAGTCTGAAAGATAGATGTTCACAGCCTAAACCAAATCCACAGAATTAAGTGACAGCAGTGAAGAGGCTGGGTTTTGAGACCCGGTGCAGGCGCCGGGTGCAGCCCCCCTGGAGCAGGGCTTCAATGTACCCCCTGCTCAGCAGCCGGTCCTCAGTCGTTCCTTCCTGCCACAGCAGGATGGGACCATTGAACAGGAACCCACAGCTTCTGCGCACAAGGGCTGCGAACCTGGACCTTCAGAAACAGAGCTCAAAATCATCCTTTTAAAAGAAGTCAGTAAGACCCTATAAATATCAAACTTCCCACTTACAGATTACTGTTTGCACCAATGGATCTGAATGCAGCTTCCCATGGACATAACTGTTACTATACTTGTTTTAAAACAGCAAAGCAAAGGTCCACAGACACACAACGCCTTGCCCACCATGGGTGAGGAGGGCTGCCAGCTATGGCACAGCCAGGACAGGTAGGAAGCAGCCATGGACAGCTGGCACAAAGAAGCTTTGAATGGGGTGACAGACCACCAGGCTGCAGAGTTGTAAGAGGGTTTCTGCAGCACCATTCACGTTATACCCCTGGCATTATCCTAAGACACCATTTAACAAGCATCATGACTCTGCTTTAAGGCTGAAATACCAAGTCCCTAAAAGTAGCTTCACACCTGAATTTGCATTCTGTGCACCAACACATTCTGCTCCAAGAATTATTCTTCCTTGCTAGACAGTCCATATAAGTATCTGAAATTGGCTGCTTCGGTATTGAAATGAGTCCAACATAAAATTAATATCCAACATAGTTATTTAAAACAGATCCCTCAATATATTAAGTATTCTACAATCAAAACAAGGCACCTTAAATCAACCTGAATGTGTCTGAGTAGGTTTTCATTATCTAGATTTATCTTAGGTACATGTAATTTCTTTCTCATTAAATTGCAATATGAGCCATTTAGTACATATAAAAATATTAAAACATATTTTCTTCTCAAAAATGACTGAAATGTGATAAAAGCCCACACAATACTTCCCTTGCCTTGATGTTTTCAAGAGAGTACCATATGGCCTGTCTGAATCCCTCAAAAAGAGGTTTCCTGAATTCAAACCTAATTTGATTTGGCAGCTCCCTCTTTAGAAAATGTTAATTCCCATAACATATTTTAAATTATATTCTGTCTAACAAAACATTGTTTTCTTGTCATAAGTATAAGCAAGCTTTTACACATTTTTCATTTTCATCATAAAGGTAAATTCTTCAGCTTCTGGAACAGGCAGTAGTATTATTGTCAAACACAGCATCTCTGCACATTATTAATAAAGTAATATTTCATAGGTGCCTCCATGCCTCCCCTATATCTCACTATATTAGACACTCAGAAGAACTGCAGTATGTGTTAATCTCTTTCTTAAACAGCCATGCAATCTAAGCAAGAAAGAAAATCAAAGGAGAAGAGCTGTATTCACAACCCTTTTTTTCTACAGGAAAGCTGCAGCACAAAGCTCTCACGACCGGCAGAGGACAGGCAGGCAGCATTTAGCAAGATGATTACTTTGGGCTGGGTTCTCCATAGTTCTGCTACAGAAGACCATCCTTCCTAGAACTTGTCTCACAGACCAACCAAAATAAGAAAGTCAACAACTGAAGGCTTTCCTGAAGCAATCAGCTTACGGGCCCAAATGAAATACAGCAAAATATTCTGGGTTTGTTCTGGATTTCACACCAGGCTGAAATCACTTGACTTCATTTCTTGGGATGGATACCATAGCTGCAACAGAAATCACTATTTAGTTACACTTCAGAGAACAAAGTAGTTTGTCAACACATGATGCTTCTGTACTCCTAAAAGTAACCGGAATACAGTTAGTACGATGCACCTTCCACCTAAGGAAAACAAAGCTCACATGGTCATGCTGCTCATGGGTACCCCCACAGGAAGCCAATGGGTTACGAACTTGACAATTTCCATGAAAGTTTCACAGGGAAATAGGAGATACTTCATAACCAGACGTGCTGTGAAGCTGGGGAGGACCGGAAAAAAAAAAAAAAGAAAAAAGAAGTAGCAGCCAGCTGAGAAAAAGGCTGCAAAACAAGCTTAAATTGACAGACTATCAGAGCACCCACCCTGCAGGCAAGTTTGCAAGGCTCCCAGGAGAAGACAAGCTTCCACGGGAACCTCCACCAGTTTCACCTCCCGAGGACACACTGATGGGCATGAAGCCATGGGAAAAAATAGCCATCATTACCTCTGTTGCTCCTCATTTACTCAGTTACCTCTCTGCACCTCTATTTTCAGTTGTTTCTGTGGAGATGGGTAACCTGGCACCAGCCGTGAGGCTGCACAGACGTAGCTCTCGGGGGGGGGGGGCAGGGGACTGGGAACATCACTCCCAGTGGAATGGACAGGCGGCAGGAAGATACAAGGGAGCATCAAACCCCTCCCAGGTATTTGAAGAAGTCGTCCAGCTGAAATGAACCTTAACAGACAAGGTGAGCTATGATTGTAGACCTGTTTTCTATCCCCACATATTAAGGGACAAGATAGTGGTATACTGTTCTAGCAGAAGTATCACTTCATTAAAAGTATTATTTGAAAAGCAGGAAAACAACAGGAGAAGGTCTTCCACCCCAAGAACGACAATCGGGGAATTCAGAGGGTGCAGCAGATTTGCTGTATCAAGGCACAATCCTAACGAATCTTACAGAAGCAATTCTAATTAGCCAGGAAATGCAGAACGGTTCCTTTCAGGCTGGCTGAAAGAACAGTGGATTGCTTTAAATCAAATCACTGATTTTAATCATGGATTTAAATCAACCAAGCAGGACACCTTGATTTAGCTCATCAACTTTAATCTTGTACTTTTTACTTTTTTTCCTAATGAAAGCTCATTCGTTTTGTTAAGATAATATGGGGAATTGTAAAAAGCACACGTTACGTTAAAATGGATTAAAATTTTTCTTCTCACTCAACATTGATGACTTGTGACAACAAAGCTTGCGATAACTGATTTTTTTAACAGTTAAAAAGCATCACTTTTAAAAATCATTCAAATTTGAAAGCTCATACATGAAACACATTGCAAACTATTTTAGATATTGTAATAAATTTAAGCCTTGATAAAAATAAAGGATTTCTGCTTAGTTTTCTTCTAAAACTATTTAGGTAAAACACCCCAAACTTGCAAACATCATAGACTTTTATCTATTTGTGTCAAAGAACATTAGAACCCATAAAAGGCAATGCACTATGTTATTTAGGGACACCTACTGATAGTATGAAACCTGATATTAACCCAGGATTCTCTTAAAAGAAAAAAAGGTAAAAAGCTGCCAAGATACTACTTTGGCCTCTGTTAATAAAAAAAAAAAGAAAGTGTTGGTGCTTGGATGACAACGCTGAACTATTCAGAGCACTTCGAATACAAGAGAGAAATCCTGATTAGATGCTACCCAGAAAAAAAAAAAAGCTTCAGGATGTATTGTGAGGAAAAATAATCCCAAGCAAGTGTCAGCAGAAAGGAAGAGGACACATACAGACAGCACTTGTGCTGGAAAAGACCCGGAGGTGACAGAAGAGCAGAGAGGATTTCATGCATAGGTACTTGTAATACGATGTGGCAGCAACGTAGGGAAGAACAAAATGTTGAATGAATGAAACAAGGGGCATTAAAATGATTTAAGGGATGTTTCAGGAGAGTGGGCTGACAGACACGTACTGTCTGGTACGCCCAAGCACTACCAGTGTACAGCATTAGTGGTTTATCCAAGATTGTTTCCCTTTTTTCCTTTATTTAGAGCCTTGCCAGAGACAACAGTTGTGAGATAACACTCATTTTGTACCAACACACACCAAGACATACTTCTCCACAGAAAACTCTGAAAACCGAATACAAAGTTACATGAGCTAAATACAAAAGTGCACAAATCTTGTAGCCAAGTAATATCTCACTTTAATTGTCTGTACAATTCTGTTTTTGTTAGGGGAAAGTTCCTGATGAAAAATACCAACTCTTAATCCTTGTGAGCTACTATTTAAATCTCCACCAGAGTGCTAAGGCTCTGCTGAAAATGAGCAATGAAAAAATGGTGACACTTTATTTGTTAGTCCTGCCCTCGGTAGGCATTCAGAGCTGCAGACTCAGAGCTGCCGATTTCCATGTCAATGTCTTAAGCGCCTTTCCCTATTCCCCTTAGCTCTGCAAAGCTTTGACAGAAAGATGGAGATGGAGCCCATCCCGAATCATTCCGAGCCAAAGCAAGCCTAAACAAAACTTACAATCCCCCGCAAAAGATTAAGTATGTTTGATTTGCTCAGCCATATTCTACCTCAGCAATCTCTGAGGATAATTTTCCCCCTTTTACTGACAATGTTTCTGAATAAGAAAAGATTTACATTTGAATTTGAAACATTAAGATAACTTTGCCATACTTTTCCTTACAAACTGCAGAACCCAAAGCATGCAAGTGATAAGAACAGTCAATCCAGAAGGAACATTCAGAAGAAAATAAAACCAAGCTAGGGTGGGTAAATGGTGAAGATTTAACAAAACCTCCAGACTGTTGGCTTTTGGCATACACATGTCAGATAAATTAAAGTACAGCTTAAACGGCAACGCAGAATTTCTTCTGCTTTACGATTAGGAGCTCCAGCTATTTAGTTTTGCCTATTTGCTTGCGAGATAATTTTTAAGGGCCAAGCTATATAATCTATGCACTAGCTGGGCTCTGGATAATTGAAGTTATCTTCTGACAGCTCCAAGAGGTTAACAGAAGAACACAGCTGCAGGTTGATTCACTGGGTACCACAGCCTTGGAGGGTTGAAGACTATGCAGACGTGCAACAGAAAAGCTTTGCAACATCTTGAATAGGTCCACCTTTCACGTAACAGCAGCACGTAACAGTGACAAAAGAAACACTCTTCAAAATCACAGGTATGATGCCACCAAGTTAAGAGTGAAATCGGTGGCACTAGGGACAAAGTAAACTGTATGAACTACAAACAGTGCTAGTATATTCGTCTGTAGGTGTCTTTTGCACACTACCTCTTCTTCCCTGCATCCCCCTCTCCCCCATAGGATTAGATAGCGCAATTTATACCATGGACCAGGCATGTTTTTGAATACTGATTTGTTTATGTCACCCTCCAAAGTTAGAAACCAAATTCATGTAATTTGGTGTGGATGATTCAACCTTGGTTTCCCCTTCCAGCAGAGGGAAAAGAGAGAGGGGACAGAAAAGCCGTCTAAATTTCAGCACTTCACTTTCTCCACTCAGTGTTCACACCTGCATCTTTTAAAATTACAAGTTTGAACTGAAAGAAAATACTCAATGCATTCAAAAATCTTGGGGAAAAAAAAAACCAAAACATATTATCTATCCTAAGAGACCTTCCATAAATCACACTACTAGAGCAGGACAATGAAGCTGGTTCAAATGTTATTTCTCAGGGCATTGAAGACACTTCATGAGATACTCTATCATCTCATCTCACATACAAATTCATCATACAAACAAGAAAAAAAAATCAGAATGCACTCCTGTGAACCTCAGCCTGTACAAGCTCCTCTGACAGTAGGAAAGCTGTACAGTCTTACAGCTGATGAATGTATCTTTTAATTCATGTGTTTATTTTTTGAAAAATTAAGCTTGCTAAAGTTATCTATTAAAGAAAAAAATAAATCAAACCCAATAATAATAGCTATTCTGTCTGGTTTTGGCATACCTAGGTGGATCCACCTATGCTAGCTGCTGTAGCCAGTGCAAACAGAGGACAGACTTTTCCCATTTTCCATCACGGACAGAACTGCTACGTGTAGTCACTTATCATACCAGAAACACATGCTGAGGAATAATTACTGAAAAATCCCTTACTCTGTACTTTTCACCAGATACTACTTTGCAGATTAATTCAAAGCATAAAAGCTAATGATAAGATAAACTACGGACTTAACTGTTTTCTCTATGGAAGGACTCTTGCTGTGTGCTGATACACCTGTTTCCCTGCCTCTTCCTTATTTCTTCTATTCATCTATCAAAGAACCAAACCCTCTCTTGACTTCTGGATACAGCCACTGGAGAGGAGTGAAGTATGTATTAACAAGCAGCCTTTTGGCTCAGTCGTATTCAAAGGAGCAATACGCTAAAGATAACACTCATATGATTTACTTTTTTTGCCTAACTTCACGTTGTAATTTTTATGAAGAACACATTTAAACAGGTATCTTCAGTCCTATGACTTTAATCCTAGGTAATTTTTTTTTTAAATGTCTACATATTTATGCATTAAAACCTGAATTTTTAACAACAAAAAAAGTAGTCTTCTGAATAATTTCTTCCTCAGAATCATGGTTCATCACCTTAACTTGTGGTTTGCCTTTCACCAAACACGGAATGCATCATTTATCTTCATTCTTTACAGAGGATATGCCATCTTAAACAGGGTTTACATTCTCCTGTGATAACAGTTGCTGCTAAACAGGCAGATAAAATGTTTTGCTGGTTTAAAAAACAAAAAATCCACATGAAAGAAGCTGTATAAATGTGAAATTATATTAAATCATTAATTACTCCTAGCAGGAAAAAAAAAAACCTCGAACCCAATAGAAAATTCAAGTCGAGCTTGATTATTCAATTATTATTTGGGTTTCATTATTTATTAATTAATTAATAAAACCATTATTAAGGTAATTAGCATTACACTGAATATTTGAGGCCAAATACTAGATCTTTGATAGTTGATTTTTGCCTAAAGAAAAATATTTTTAATTATAAGATATACACATTCAGTTTTAAAACACATGCATGCGTAATCTTTTTCAGATATTAAAGTTCTAGCTGTCATCTTTCTGGAGGGATAATTTTAAAATTCATATCTGGTATGAGCTGGAGCCAATGTAACTTATTATAAAATAAAGCTACATTGCAAATAATAAGTTCAACATTTCATGGATATGTACAATATATTCCTTGATTTTGAATGATTTAAATATACACTCCATTAAGTGTACTCTTCCTTTCCTGGTCACAAAACTTTACAAGCTTACTAACCTAAAGAAAAAAAAAAAAAGTGTTGCAAAGACTTGAAAATTTAAATTTTGGCATATTTTGGTCCTTATGGACTGGAAACCTAACAGCACTTACGTGTATCTGCAACTTGCTTTTGCTGCTGATGAAAAAACCACATTTGTGACCAGGTTGCGATGTTTCCCCTCCCTGCCACCAGTCTAAAACAAGAGAAGGGATCCAATTCAGCCTTCCAGCGCAACCAGTCTGGCAAGTGGAAATTCTGATTTACGAAGATCTTTATGCAATTCTGCAGAACCCTACAAGTAACTAACCGGAGGCCTATAAAGATGTCAAATCTTTGATCTGTTAGGATTCATCGTTCTTTCAGCTACAAATTCCTGTAAGATATCATGGAAGGGGGAAAGAAACAATATGAAAGATTCAACCCAGCGGATGAATATAGGACTCATCAAAGCTGTTGTATGCACTCTACTGAAAAAACCCACAACATTTGAGATAGAGATTTTATATTTAGGGTTTCTGGAAAGAAAGAGGGCCTTGCATGTAGGGTATGTATGTATGTACACACCTGTTTATGTATATGCACAATCACACTATAAATACAAACTGATTTCACTGGGAAATTTCCTTTTCTATCTCAGGCTCACATATTAGCGAAGCTCCAAATACAATAAAGAAAAAAAAAAAACAACAGGTTAGTGAACTCATTACAATCTCTTGAGATTTCAGCCTTCAAGTTCCCCCTCTTTAAATGCACGAAGAGAAGATGATACGCAGCAGTTGTGGCTTGGGTTCTGATGTCAGTTGCAGCTGCATAAATTGCTGAAATTCCAGAGTTATTCCAGATCCATACTAGAGCAACTGGCTCTACATTTTTAATGTTGTCATGTACATTTTAAAAATCATAGTAGAAAAATGTTACCGCCACCAAAACAAAACATTAAAAGACAATTATTTCAAATCCATATGCCCTTGCCCCCGTCCCTGCTCAAGCCAGTAAATCCACCGCAGCATTAACTTCCATGCTGCTTCTAAATTCATTCTCTTAAACGCACCAGTCAGTTTTCATGTAAAGCGGGGAGAAGGAGTTAATGTAAGCTGAATACCTTCATTTGAAAGATTTACTGCTAGGAAAATTATACGTTCTATATCTAGAGTAACAAGCAGAGTATCAACAGAAAGCATAAACAATCTATGAATATTACAGAAAGGAAGGTCTTTTGGCTAAAGATCTGAACAAGGACTCTCATATTCTTGTTCTGCCACCAAAAAATAAATCATTGTGCATGCAGCACTTGGGGCAAAATGCTTTCAAACCTTTTTTTTTTTTTTGTGATTAAATAATAATACATTCTATTAAAAAATCATTATTCTGTTAGTACAGTAAAATGATCTAACACTTGATTACTGATACGCAGTTCAGGTTTTCATGAAATATCTAGTTTTAAACTCTGCTAGGTTAAACACTGAGGGTGCATATGTGATAAATGATGACAAACTCTATTCTGGCATAAAGGCAAATACTTGTATTTCATTAATATAAAACAATTACCATATTTTCCATATCATTAGAGTTTCAGTATGAAGGGCACGATAAAGCCAACTCATAACAAACCATCCATAAAGTAGTCCCAAGTTAACATGCAGTAAACAACATATCCCCAAAATTAAAAGCTTAGCAGTAGTAGCAGAACGGTGACACCTATGGTGCTCCACAAAAATGAAGGAGAAATTAAAAAAATAAAAATAAAACAAGTCTTGCGTGAGAAATAATGTTTTAATAGGGTTAGGAAAATGATGAGACTCTGCAATGGGGAATCTCTTTGCTACATTTAAGCAAGTAACTTTTTAATTGCTATCCATGAAGAGTTTGCTACAGCTCAATACATCCACCTAACAGCCACCTTTGTCTTAGCTCTGTCTGCTTTTGACTGCACACACTTCAGATCCTGTGCATGTCATCTGGGAAAGCTTCCAGTTAGTAGAATAGCTCTTCATAGAGCCCTCTAGGCTCATATAAGTGTAGCTCAATGGTTAAGACTCAAGATCTTCCTTCACAGCTTGCCTACTATGCTCATATTTCTTCCTACCTACAGGGGTTTTAGTTACCCAAACAAAATATGGAGTTAAAAGATTACTAAACTGTATAAAGAAAATTTTAAAAATCCAAACCCCCAAGTCCTAGGTATTTTACATCAAGAAATTTAGGTGAACCAAGATGCACAACCAATTCTTATTTACAGTGAGAGTATTTCTAAAATATGGCTGAAATCCACAAAGATAACTCTGCCTTCATATAGCTATTTGTTTACTTTTCAGCAGTTTTCTTGTCCGACAGTTTCCTCAGATGTATGTAGTGCACTTAGATATATTTATTGGTTATTGAGTGTTGGCTTTACCTATAGATCATGAAGCAGGTTGGACCCATCCTGTAACATCCTTGAAAATCAAAACAAATTCTAACCCAGGCTGGTTTTAAAACATAACCTCTACCTAAACATACACAATAAATAACTTGCTAATGCCCACATCCTTTGGGAACAAAAGAAGCCTTGACAAACAAATGCATTTTTGCCCAAACATTTCTCCTCCCTTCAGTCTTCACCAAGCAACTCGCACGACACTCTCTGTTCAGCCCCTTTCAGATTAATTACTTGTTTCACAACAAACTAAGAGAGATATATAAGTGATTTTGTTGACTTTTGCCAAAACAGGCCAACACATTCAGGTTTAAGATGGAACAACGCAGGAAGCAATGTCAGAGCAGCAATGTCAGGTCCACCGAAGCACATTAAGTTTTACCCAACCCTTTGCGACTGAATTACAGCACCCATGTCCCTTTGGCTGATTTGTATTTCCACTCTAGGGATATATTCCACAGGAGCAGCTGCCTCTGAAGTACCCACGAAACACGCTATTCAATCCAGCTTCTAATCGGCATTGCAAAATAATATCCTGCCAGTGCACAGTTAGTAGAAAAATTCACCAATTTCCACAGAAAAATCTGAAATTGGCCTGATAGTGACAACTCTGCGAGACTTTTCTGGGGTTTTATGACATGTCAGCATTATGTATCTGGGGAATAAATAAACTGAACAAACAATAATAATTTTTCACGTGATTCTTTAAGTCATTCTATATGTATTGTAAGTTGAAATATGAATTTATAAACTGCTTCTGAGATTCTAATCTCTAGCTTTAAGCGCAATCACTAAAACCAAAAATTGTTACAATTTGGTGCCCAGCTGTGAAAACAAAAAGCCATTTTCTGTTCTGGAAAAACAAAACGGATTTTGCTTTCAGCTCATTCTTCATGAAACGTGAGGTGGGAGGAAGCAGCTTTAAACTGCTGCTTGTAAGTCTCACTTGAAGGCATGGCTACTTAGAAAATTAAACCCATGATACACTACATTACAAATGCAATTCCAGGTCTCCTAGGTATTAACCTCGTGTTCTAAACACAATTTAATTTGACTGGGCTGCCTGTCACAAAACTACAGAAAGCACGATTTTGTAACTTTTCCACTATAGCACATTGATCAGTTCTTCTAACAACTTATTACTATTACACCTATACATAAAATCACTATGTGCAAATATCAGAATTACTCCTCTTCAGTTGCTTTTATATTTTCTGTTCAAAAATTATGTGACAGCAAAAAGCAGTCAGCAGAGCAAGCATTAAAACACACATATAATCTACATGATTTTATAGAGATGTCAGCTTATTTTTTATCTGTTATTGCAGATTTGCAATCTTTCATAGTGCTCAGATAAAAGATACTACAATTTCCCTCTGCACTTCAAATGTTGGCATTGTTAGAACTCCTATTAGAGCAGAACGAAGCAACCTGAAGGCTCAGCCTCTACTGTACCAGGTGCTACACGTCTCTGGAGGCAGACTGCCACAAACACCTTGCAAAACAAGAAAATAGCAGAGGGAAAAGACGAAAGGTAAAACATTTCTTCTTCCATCTCTCCTCCCCACACCCTCCCTGTCCTCAAAAGTAGCCATCGAAAGTAGGATCCAGTGAGCAGACACCAATCTGCTTTCGAAGTGCGGAGCTGTACCACGGAGCAGGGACTAGCACGCCACGTGCCACTGCTACAGGGCTCTTTGTTTGCCGAGAGGCCTTACGTGGTGTGCGCGCCATTGCGGAACAGGTCTCACCTGCACATAGGAAACCTCACTCTTTAAGGTGGTCTTCCTCAAGTCAAGGCATGAAATTGTGGAAATGGGCAGACCCACCTATTACAAGGGGCCAGAGACTGAAATCACCTTCTCCAACAAGATCAACCCAGGAATTCAATTCTAAATATCCTGTTTCTGTGGTACCTTGGTTGGTTTGTTTTAAGCAGTGAAAAGGCATCTTGAGGGAGATGGGGAGGGTTAAGAGGCAAGGACAGCCTTCTGCTTAGGGATAGCGCATTTCACAGATTCAAGAGATCTTAAAACCCATTATGTTCCGGATTGCAGCTACAAGCTCTGCGACAGTGCAGAGGCTGGCTCTGGAGGAGTCCAGTCAGACAAAACGGACGCTAAGAGCAATAGCTATTTCACGCTTCTCTAGGTCTGGCTTACACAAATGGCACCTCCCTGTAAGGTCTCCTTTCACCAAACCCCCATGGATGCTGCCACCAAGGGCTGCTGAAAAATGAAGCGTTAGGAAGGGTACGCACTCTGCATCCTTTGGTGCAGGATGATCAACCATAAGCAAGTGATTCAACAGAATACCCAGTGATGTCCTGTTCTGCTCTACAGGTCTGAATGCTTACCACAGGCATCTACACTATTTTTAGACCACATTTGTCTCAACTTTATGCTTGCGGTCTGCAAAGCGTACAAAAGGGAAAGCAGAGTTGGTACAGCTGTTCCTAGACAATAACTGTATTATTTTTTAGGAGAATAAGTAAAAGTAGCAGACACAACAGAACAGTAAACCTTAATAAGCCACAGATACATTTTAATTCAGTTAATTATTAACCAAGAACATTTATAAATCAGACTCCTCAAAAACATTCATTCAATCAGATATATATTTCTGTATTGAGCATGACAGCACAGCCATTAACATAAATTTAGAGAGTCAGTATTGCTTTTTGGGTGATCAAGGTGACATACAATGGGAGAAATCTGATTTCCTGAAGTTGCCCCTCAATCACTCTCTGAGAAAATATCCAGCTCAGCAACCCAAGGTTAAGCACAACCAATTGCACAGCTACTTATTATTTTTATGTCTCTACAAAACATAACATCCCCCAAAATTCCATTGTCATGGATAAGTGAAATTCTACAATCTGTTGCAAACCCATAGAATCCTCCATGAATTACAATAAAATTGCAAATAATGTATTTAGAGATAGAAAAAAAACCCCAAACCAAAATCCATCTCAACTCCGCAAATTCAAAGCTGCAAGTTGTCAAAATAAACAAATAAATAATTTTTTCTTACTATCTGAAGATATCTCAGGCTCCTAGAAGGCCAGAAAACAAAACCATTCCACACATTTAGAAATTACATTTTTTGAATCAAAACTTTTGAACAAGGATTTGTAATAAGATGTTTAAAATATAGTTTAACCTTAGTTGTGGATTTCTTCAGCTTGCTCCAGGAATTTAGGCCCCTCATCTTAGAAAACAAGACAAAGCCAGCTGAAGAGCATAGGCCCTTCAGTGTATGTCAAACAGACTCATGTGCTGTAAATTAAGAGCATTTTCCCCAGATTTTGCAAGGTGTCATCAGACAACTCCCAATCCACTGCAGGATCCACAAGACAAGCTCATAGCTACAATCCCCACACTTCTCTCACTATTCTCTTTTTTTCCTGCCCAGTTGCAGAAAACTGTAGAGCACAAAGCACTCCCTTTTTGTGTACGTAAAATCAAAGTTCAGGATATAATTCAGCCTGCATTTCCCCAGCTTAAAAACTAACCTGAACTGGACTCATCTCCATCTGGAAGGAACACCTGACATGACATTATAGTGGAAAACAACAACCTCACAGGGGACTTGTTATAGACTCAACCCATGTGCTTTTTCACTAACATCAGTCTCCCCAGATAATCCCACTGCACTCTAAAAATGGAGTGTTACGAAGGTAAGCTGTATAAATATGTTTGGGTGTTTGTTTTGTTTGTTGTTTTTTTTTCTGTTAAACATACTTGAAGTCCTCCATGCCATTTTAAACAGTCTTACAGTCTAAGGGCTATCACACAATTTTTAAAAGGAAAAAAGTAATAAATTATTTCTTTACTCCATTTAGCTGTGTTTGTTGTCATGTCTGCCAGGAGCTCCATCAAGGCTCCCAGTGCTCCTTTGGACTTCCACTTGATACTTGCAGGCCTAAAATGCTAACAGTAATGTGCTCTGAAAAGCTAGCTCTTGCCAAGTACAGCACTCCCAATTCTTCCGGTGTGCGTCACTTATAACTTTGTTTTATACTGAGGTTTTTGGAAGAGGTGGGAATACAGTGAAGCATGAGCAGAAAGTTAGCCAAAGACACGTCTCTAGGATTAGCCAGCTCCGGGTGGGTACATACCCACTGTGCATCTGAAGACACTGCAGGATCACAGACTCATAGAAAAGCCTGGGCTGAAGGGGTTTTTAGAGATCATCTAGAGCAACCTTCTGTTCAAAGAAGGGCACAGATCAGGTTATTCATGGCCTCGTCAAGCTAATTTTTAAGACCATTTATAGTGAAATACTAAATTTTTATCTAATTCTCCTTTTCAAATTAAGTAACAGGTGTAAGAAGACCACTCAAATACCAGATGGGTGTTGACTTTAATGGAGGCCTTTCATTTTCACTGATTTTCTTTGATTAAGTCTTTTCACTTAAGGAAGAATACCTTCTAATATTTCAAAAGAGAAAGTAAAAGCAAGGTTAAAAAGTTTCTTCAAAACCACCCAATATCCTCCTGCTCCAGAGTTTTAATTACAACTTGGAGATAACAATACCAATAAAGACACAGCTCCACAGACTTGACCAAAGCATCCTAAAGGCCCTGTGTTCCAGGTGCCATTTGGAGCAAAACCCAAGCCACTGCATTGTTTTCCAGCTGGAGACAGAAAGAAGCTGCTGAGCTGTTTTATAATTATTGTGAGACAGTACTCGAATACCTCTTTTGTGTTAGACTTAGGTCTGTCTAAAGCTTGCTGACATCAATCAACTTCAATGAGTGTTGGATCAGGTCCACACCTGAGAATTCAAGCAATTTAATTAAGGCTTTGTCAATCTCAAAGTTTGTTCAAGAAGCAGCTGGCCATTAACTGAAGAGGACAGGTTGTTCTTTTAAACTTGTAAGGCTCTCCCTCCAGGACCAGAACAAACATTTTAGGTCCTTAATCTACAGTTAAGGTTAATCTGTTTTAACAATTTCCTAATCAGCTAAAATGCTCCAGATATTGATGAGAACAGAAGCAGAACACAGCCTTGATTAACTGAAGGGCAAATTAGCTTTTCATCTGAATCCTAGGACACTACAAAAAGAACAGTTGGGACAAGTAAGAAAATTTGTCTCCTGAAGACTAAGGAAAGATCTGAAACACTAACTTCTGAGCAGAACAAATAACTACAGGAAAGGCACTTGGAAAGAGAAGAATTACAACCAATCAAGACTGGAAGGCTCAATGGTGGTTCCATTAAGAAACTCAATGTCAGATTAAGACCACAGGGAAGAAAGACCTTCTGAATGTCAGCGTTGTTAAAAGGAGTATTTTAAGAAAAAAGAAGAGACAAGAAAGTGATGCAACTTCAAGTTGTGAAAGGAAGCTTTTTTTTTCCCCTGAACTCTGCACCTGATTGCTAAAATAGGTGCTATTTGCACTTTAAGTAGCCACCTCTATGGATTTTATCACAGACTTTTAGTGGGAAACCAGGATCACCGTGTAACTGTTAGGAAGAATTACACCAGTAGTGTAAGAGATGCCTGGACTGCCAGACTCCAAAACATGTGAGCACCAGCTGGGAGGGCACTTCATCTGTTGAGATTGTGATTAACTATTGTGAACTTGATGCTGGGAAGCAAGAGAATAGACTCTGCAGCCAAAAGATGAAGTCAAGAACTTAACACTTGATTGTGAAAGAAATAATTCTCTAGTACCTATGCAGACAGGACACAATCTATACCATGAAGTGGGTATGAAGGAATGCCTTACTTCATTGGTATCATAACCTATCACTAGCCATAGCATCTATTATGCTAAGAAGTAGCAAGCATTTCTTGTAACATGATCTGCAACAAATCAAATGAAACACATCTCCAAAATAATCACGAGGGAAAAAAATGCTGATTTACTATTTAAGTAATGTCACTCGAGCAATCTGAAATTTGCCTATCTTGTTACTCAAGGTTCCTCCCCTAAATACCACTGAAAGAAGCAGATACGGACATAGCATCGACAAGAAAAATACCAGTAAAAAAGGTGAGGAAGTACAAGCAACTGAATGACAAGAGGTTA
This sequence comes from Anhinga rufa, assembly GCA_013400875.1. Classification (NCBI taxonomy): domain Eukaryota; kingdom Metazoa; phylum Chordata; class Aves; order Suliformes; family Anhingidae; genus Anhinga; species Anhinga rufa. The sequence goes on from VZTV01007829.1 coordinate 26,301, forward strand.
GATGGCAAAAAAATTTAACTGATAAATTTTTAACCAAATTGAATGTGATTCAATACCAAGCACTGGCAAAATTAACAGGTCCCATGAAAAATTGTTTCATGCTGTAAAATAAAATTTTAAAGAACACTGAAAAAGCTTAAGAACTCACTCTTAATTTCTTCTGACTCTATTAAATCACTAAATACTTTGAAGATCTTTAGCTTCCTAATCTGTAAAGAGACTTTTGGGTTCTATAAGACATTACACAATTCTGTATTAAGTGTTTTTTTAGAAAATTATCAATACCAGCATCTTTTGTATATCTGTTGAAACTGTGGTTTAGTAAGTTGGGTTTTCTGAATGTTGCTGTCTGTGTGTTTTCGCGGTGTCAAAATCCTCTCTTTTTTTAGCATACAAATTAATTCTGATTCATGAAGAGTCCTTCTTGAGCTGTACAAGTAAGTTATTCCTACCAGTAGCTGAACCATACAGAAAATCTACAACAAAAATGCAGCTGAACACACTACCACTTTTACCTTTTATATTCTTGCTGTAAAATTGCCATTTCAGCTCCTCAACAACTGCTTTAAGCTACACCCCCACTTTTCTCACTTTAAAAGGTAACTATTATCAGGGCTAAGTACGCATTTCAAAAATTTCACTGATTTTTTGTATTCTGATGTAAAGCTTACCAACTAATTTGCTATTAAAAACACCGAGAGTCCTGAACTCATAAACTCAGGATATTTATCACACTGTGTTTTTGTAACCCCCAACAGAACCATCTACAGCCATTTTCTTACTCTAAGAAAATTAATAGAGCAGTAATCTCAGGTACGACTAATCTCACCTAACTGTAATTACCTTCAGTATGGGCTTTTATACCACTCTACCATCACCTTTATGTGAAAAAACACGGTTTAGACGGCTGGCTCAGAAGTACACATCCCCAAGCGGTCAGCTAAATTCCTGTGACTCACAAGATTCATTATCTGAATACTCAAACTATTTGCAAAAAAAAAAAAAAAACAAACCAACAAAACCCCCCAGACAGACAACAATCATTATAAAGAAGTTCTCAAGAGAAGGTGACAGTCAAATATACTGTGCATAACCCTGTAAGTGTTCCCAGCCCTGCCTCAGACGGTACCATTTACACACCCAAAGCTACCAAAAGTCCTCCCTGCAGAGCAGGCCTCCCCAGCGAATCCATGCTTGCCATGGCTCCAGGTCTCCTCCTGCAGCAGACCTCCTCCCTTAGCTGTGCAATCAAGTGACTCTGGGTATCCAAGGAGGTCCACATACACAAAAGAACAACACGCTATTATGGAGCCTGAAAGACTGTTCACATATTTATCAAGTTTTGGTTCACGTGCCTGTAAATAAGCATCCTCATTTCTATTGCACCGGTACAAATATTCACACTGATTTTGTAGAGTTACTTGTTTGCAAGCTGAAATGCTGAATACGCAGTTTCAGTATTTTAGAATTTTTGCAGACAAAAAGTAAAGGTTTCTAGTAAAAATGCTGACAACTTGCTGCAAGTGCTAGCAATATCTTTAAAGTTATACAACTAGGAAAAAAACCAGACATTTGCAAAATCATGTAATAGATCAGTGTTGAGAGTATTACTTTTCACAGATAACATAAGTGATGGATTTCTCTCCCCAAAGACCAGCAGATATTTCACAGACATTGAATACAGAAAAGAACACCACGCAGGCATTTCATCTAGTCTGCAGTATTAAAACATTCAAAGTGTTTAGATGTAACAATGACACCAATGTCTAAAACTTTATGTCATTGAGACATCCATATATAGCAATCCATATATAAAGATTCTCTAGATATCTCAGTTAAAAATCTACATAATTTTTGAAAGATACCATTACTACCATGCCAAGATAAAAAAACGCAATGATTTTTTACTTCTTCAAATTAATTTAATAGCTTCAATTAATAATAACTAGAATTAGTAACACAATTTCACTGTTAGCAAATACCAAAGAAATTTCCTAGTGAACGTTTGTGATACTGCAGATTTGGCCCTTATAATAAGTAAATAAATGTTGTAAATGAGAAAAAAACCCCATGTTTATAGTTTTAAGACAGTAACAGTTAAGAACTTGAGAACAGCTGATTTTTCAAAGGAAAGCCTGTTCCTGTGAGAAAGACAGGATTAATGAAACAAGCCTTTTCTCCTATTCACGGCTCTCCAATAGAGGAAAAAAGATAGTATCTTTTTGTCTATAACTCACAGAANTTGTCTATAACGCACAGAAAGGACAGAGGCAGTTTCTGTTTCAAAGGAAGAATCCCCAATTTTACTCACTTGTTTTCAGACAAAGTTTATCTAGGAACATTTTGGTGAGACTAGCCATTTCAACAAAATACTTTAATATTTATCTGCTTCTATCTACCATCCCAAACAACACAGTCATCCTCCACATGCTCTCCCTTAAGCATTGAAAGTTACTACTCCTTATCTTGTGATAAGTAACTCCTTCTTGAAGGGTTTAGAGGAGAA
>VZTV01007850.1:2567-14408 GCA_013400875.1 Anhinga rufa
TTGCTGAAGACATGAGGTCTTGATCGCTAATCAGAGACAGAAGGGGATGCATGTTGCTCAACAGAGTGCTCATCTAAATCCCACTGAGTCTAATAGAAGGAATTCCAGTGGGTTTTGATTAAGCTTTGTATTTTTGACAGGCAATAATTTGTGTGAGCTGTAAACAAACAATAACTGTTTAAGAACATAGTGGTAGGGATGTAGCATCTTGAGCAGCCTTATATCTACCACAGCAAATAACAAGAGCAGTAGGAAAAAGCCACGAGTATTCTGAATGATGTCTAGAAAAGATCCTCAGATCTCCCCTTCATTTCTGGTGGATTTTTTCTGTTTTCTGACAGGCCCCATTGCAGAAAACAAGCAACCAGGTGCCAGGTTGTGTATTAGTACCTGGATATCAGTTTAGAGACAGGCAGGCAATCCAGAAGAATCCACGCAAATGTTCACGTCCCTTCCCATCATAGTCCATTCCCTTAGCATATCAGAACAAGCATCATGAACTTTTGGTACAGGTACAAACCTGTATTATGCTACACAAACAAGCTGGATCAAAGATATTAATGATTTCCTAGGTGTCCAATAAGCAAATTTGCCAAGAGAAAAAGAGAAAAATAATCTCATGAATCTAGAAGGTGAATGCCATCCTGGACAACAAGAAGGAAAAAATGAGTATTGCCTATCTCACATGAATGATAATTTTATTAATCCCAGCACTGACCACTGAGTTTGTGCCACAGGCACTCCCACACAACACCTGAAAGATTTCTCATTAATGGTGAACAACAATCAGGACTGACCAATTTTCACTAGTGACGGTTTATCACCCTGTGTTTAAGATACCAGGAAGAAATTAGGTGGTCCCCAGCCACCCAGCACTGACAAGCATCAGGGACCTCCTCAGTAATCTGGACAGGGACAAGATCTATATTTTGATAAATGGGAATGGGTCCAGCGAAGGCTGAGCTGAGCATTCCTACATTGCCACCTGCCTTTCCTAGAGTCAAACGCTTTCACTGAAAGCATTTAATTCCTGTTTTGAGAAACATGCAACCCAATCCACTAACCCAAAAGCAGATCTATTTTACCTATGTCATTTTTGACAGTTATTCATTTTTTCCTTGGACAAGTGTTATGTCAACAGGCATAGTGGCAGAGACTTTCTATGGGCAGGTATAAGGATCTTTCCAAGTGTGAAATGCTATTGTTCAGGTCAAAGCTCAAATACTTGGATATTACAGCAGTGACTGGGGTTGAAAACCTGAGCAGAACGAGATAAAACAGAAAAATCAATCTTTCTGTCTTTTTAAGACAAGCAGCACTGTTATTTGTTCACATAATATTGGTCATGGAGTATTTTTAAAAAAGGAAGAAAAAAATGTTCCAAGCCCTTTTACCCCTCTTCTCTTTCTTCAGATATTTACATTTATAAACTCCCTATCATAATTTTGCCACTAAACAATGACATCCCTGAAAGGAGGGGAAAAAACAAGATCAAGTGGAAATCAATTCAGGCTGAGAGAAATGTTGAACACTAGGGTCTGTGAGTAACCAGTGTTTCCTCTCTGTGGCCAGACATTCAATATGACTGTGTTTCATGTCTAAACAAATGCACAGTAAATGCAAAGTAAAAAAACCAACCAAACAAACAAAAAAAACCTTGGTGTTGAAATGCCAGTTTCCATCTCCCTCAACACAAACAATCTGATTTGTTTCAGAATTTAATGTTGAAACTTTTCCTTCTGCAAACATAAATATTTCAACATTTATGTTTGATCACATTTGCAAATGTATGCACTGCAGTTAGCAATTTGATTTGCCCAAGATTCCACTAGAAGTCACAGCTAGTTTCTGTTGACACAAACAAGCATTTTTCATTCAACCAAACACATGCACCTTATATTTTCCTCAGTTCATGGGGAAGCAGACACCTCTTTTCAGCAGCCTGAGCAGTAAATGAATAACATGCTGCAGCAACGTGAGAGGAGAATTTCATGTCAACACCATTACTCTTAAATCCATTTGGAAGTCTTCAGAAGTAATTAGTTGAACAAACCTCACTCTGACTTCATGGCAGGCAATTCTGCAGGCTCAGCTTTGCTGGCTTTCTAGATTACAAGGCTAGATGAGATAAAAGCTCCCATACAATTAATCACTATTGTGAGGGTATTGCAATTAGTTCTGTTCCTCTTTCTCCCTCCCCAGAGTTATTTGAAAGCTAGTGTCTTATAAGAGTTTTCCATGTTTTCCTTCCTGCCTTGCCACTCTATGATACTTTTTACTGGTTTCACGCTTAAGAATTATTGGTGACCAGAATGGGGTCCAGCATGAATGCCATGGGAGTAGACAGTATTAGCAGACTGGGCCAAGAAGTTGTGGTCTTACTGTGTGAATTTATGCCCTGACAGACTGGATTCCATGGGAATAGCACATGGCACAGTGCTACATATCTCATGTCCTCAGCTGTTCCAACCTCTGAAGGCACTTGCATTACAGAGGCTCGGATATACTTTCCCTTCCCTTGTAGCCTGGCCTTTGCATTTGGACAGGAAGGAAAATGCAGTTTTAGCCATGCAGTAAGTAACAGGATTGTCTAGAGCTTCTGTGAGGAGTTTTGTGTCTTATATTTTAGGGGGTGGAGGACACAGGGTATGGGATTGTAAAACTAATTTGCTCATTTTTTAAAGGAAATCTATGTAATAGTCTTGAGAAAAATTAAATTTCTAGACAAAACCAGAGATTAAACTGTCCCAAATGATGCACTTCTCACTTGGTTAGTCACTAAGGTGGGACACGACACACAGCTTAAACTCTCTGTTCTGAGTTAGGAAGAATCATACTCTCATTTGATCCGAGGGAACTGCAAATTTTTGGTGGCTGGGAAAGTAATCTGATGAGGCATCACTGAACACTTGTTCTTATGCTCTCTGCTATTGACCACTGTTAGATTACAGTGACATTTTCTCTGACCTGCTATGGTCATTGCTACAGTCTTATATGAAAACTCTAAGCTACTTCTAGCTATTTCATTAAATACACCTGTCTCGCTCTTTTTCCTATATAAGGGCAACTGCTGGATTTCACACCTGGGGCTCAGCAACCCTGGCTGTACAGACAGACTGGGGCACGAGACGCTGGAGAGCAGCTCCGCAGAGAGGGACCTGGGGGTGCTGGTTGATGGCAAGCTGAACATGAGCCAGCAGTGTGCCCTGGCAGCCCAGAGGGCCAGCCGTGCCCTGGGGTGCATCGAGCACTGCAATGCAGCCGGTCGAGGGAGGGGATGGTCCCGCTCTGCTCTGCGCTGGGGCGGCCTCACCTCAAGCACTGTGTGCAGTGTTGGGCGCCGCGGTACATGAAAGATATAAAGCTACCAGAGAGTGTCCAGAGGAGGTCCATGAAGTGGGTGAAGGGTTTAGAGGGGAAACCGTACAAGGAGCGCTAAAGTCCCTTGGGTTGTTCAGCCTGGAGAAGAGGAGGCTGAGGGCAGACCTCATCTCAGTCTGCAGCTTCCTCACAAGGGGAGGAGGAGGGGCAGGCGCTGATCTCTTCTCTCTGGTGACCAATGACAGGACCCAAGGGAATGGCAGGGAGATGTGCCAGGGGAGGTTTAGGTTGGATATTAGGAAAAGGGAGGCAGTCAGGCACCAAGCCTGACACTATTCAAGAAGCACTTGGACAACACCCTCAGAGAGATGGTGTGAATTTTGGGGTTGTCCTGTGCAGGGACAGGAGCTGGACTCAATGATCTTGTTGGGTCCCTTCCAGCTCAGGACATTCTATGATTCTATGATTCTGTGATATGAAGAAAATTCTAGATCCATTGCTAATTCACACTTGAATAATTTCTGGGGATTTTTAGCATCTTTTGTGATGGAGTTTACTGCCCAACCCTAATTTTTTTCTATCTTTCCCTTTTTGATTTCTTTTTTCCCACGATTTGGATCCACTATATCCTTGTAACACAGGAGCTATGCCTCCAGGTAATTTAATTCCTGCTTTGGGGGCAAATATTCCAAGGAAAAAGAAACATTCTCCATGCAGTTGTCTAGTTACAGAGCAAGCAAAATACACAAGGCTTCTAGGTCTATTGTTTCCAAGTTGTGATAATGTTACTTCATTATTTCACAGATGTAATGTTAAATCATTAAGTCAACATTTCATTCATGTCAAAATCACTGTGGAATCAGGGTGTTGTCTGCAGGTTAGTCTCTGAAGTTATTCTTCTCTATTTACAGACTGTACTCTTTTGGCTTTATCTTGTCAAAAGCAAGACTGATGAGTAGGTTAAAACATCTTTATACCAGGATATGTTTCTAGAGAGATGGCCTCAGGACCTGACTGAATTGGATAGTCAAAGCCACATGCTCTTGCATCACTCAGCAATAGCTCTAGGTCTAATTTGAAGAGAATGTGGGAGACTTAAATCCTTTGCATCAGTCTTCAAGATGAACAAGTATAGGTCAATTGCTCAAAGCATTTTTCAGAGATCTGACAATTTTCTAAATTGTCCATCATCTTTAAAGGTGCTTTGATTGCAATGCTCAACTGAAGACATAGATGGCCATAAGATGGTTGAAAAAAGCAGACATTTCTACGTCAGTTCAACTTGGAACATCCACAGGAGGAGACCATGTTTTTGTAGGGAAAAAAACTAGGAATTGCAGTTTTAAGTTCACAAGAAAGGAAAATAGTTTCAACTTTTGTAAGCAACAACAAAAAAATCAATTATCATCTGCAAACAACAGATGGTTATTAAAACTTTACACGTAAAAGAAGCTGCAAATGTACCTTTTAGATTTTTTTTTAAGCAAATAGAAAGTTAGTAGCATTGAACTCTTATTTTAACACTGCAAGTGATTTCTATGGCCCTGTGAGCATAAGTTAACTATCAGTCCAGTATAACCAGCCCCTGTATCTTTTATCTATCTGTAGACTGGTGTAGGCTATTTTCACTTATGTGTTAGACATTAAAATTCCATTAGTCACTTTAATTCAGTTCTTCATTAGGACTCGGGCACTAAGCAGAGTAGGTGCTCAGTAAATCCACTTAATACCTGGTAACCTATGGAAATCTCTCTGTCATTATGTTACTTGAGGATGGGAGTAACACAGCCTCTAACAGCAATATTTTGTCCTGAAAACACTCCACTGACATGAGAAAATAAGAAAACAGAGCAGAAGTCAGTGAGGAAGGCAGACCGGGATGCTGCTTTCAGTATGCTATTTTCCACAGTTGTCTGCTGAAGATTGGGAAATGTAATTCAAGAAATTTGAAGGAAATCAGAAGGAAGTATGGAGAGCTAAATAGAAAAAAGGAAGAGGCAGAAACAACTGTATGTTTATTTGTCTGTGTTTGTACATATAAATACAAAGAAGAACTGTAAATGAATAAAAAAACCTCACCTAACCAAACAAAAATATTGGTGATTCACAGAACTGAAATAATCTTTTGAGCCAAAGTATCCAAAGATGTGCTCAGTTAAATGTGTATTTTTTAGACATATGAACAGACTACTGGAATTAAGCTCTGAAAGTTCCCTTTATGTTTAAGCTGAATGTGAGTTTCCAACACTGGAAAAAAAAAAGTCACAAAAAATATCTGTTCCAAATGCAATAAATAGTATTGTGTCTCCTGACACCACATATTGCTTCACACTACGAGGAGTGCAATGCACATATATTCTCGTGTACAGTTTTCACATCTAAACATACTCCCAGACACAGTTTGCAGGCAGACAGAGAACACCATGCTAAGTTCCTGGCAGTGAAAAGAAAATTGCAACAAATCTCTCCCTTCTCTGTTCATCTCCATGCAGCTGTCATCTGCTGGGATTCAGGGATTCTGTCCAGGCTGCTGAAGTAGGTAATCGACAGAAGGGAAGCAGAGAACAAATTTATAATAGATTTATAGAGATTTCGACTGCAATGGAATAATTTAATATTTTTTTTTAGAAGTCATTTGCTAAAGTAAGCAAGTGTTGAAATGTATGAGGTATCAAAGTGCCTTATGCACAATTTACAGAACAATGTTTCACCTTTCCATCTATTATTTGGGTTTCTTGTCAAAGAAAAAAGTTACTCAATGCAATGAGAGGGGGATGTTATGTCAGGAGATGGGAGTGGTAAGCTGTTGTGTTTTTTTTCCTGGAACATGTAATTAATTTTGAGGGTTTAGTAATTTTGAAGTTTATTGGGAAGGTTTGTCAAACAATCTCATTATGGGAAGTACTTGCACAGTACCTTTATTAAACTAATGACATTGATCTTCCCCATGTCAATATTAGTTCAGGCAAAATATTACACTTATGTGGAATATGATTTGACTGAAAATATTCATGGGAGCTTTAATGGAGTCTTGCTTTTCGGCTTCTTTCTAATGTGCTGAAAGGATAGCTCATGGACGAGCAAAGGGTCTTTTCTTAGTCACAGAAATATTGTAAGAGAGAGGTCCTGTGACATAGGAACCTTAAAACGGAAATGACAGCTGCATAAGGAGCATCCACTTAGCTCCATCATGTGATGTGATCTGCCAGCATGGACAATGCATAATAAAATATTGAGTAGGAAGAACTGCATAACAAGGGGATAACAATGAGAAATTAATGTGCTGAGGGAGAAATATTAAAAATCTGAAATGGCCAGTGGGTAGGAAGAGCTGTAAGAATGCATTTAGCTAATTAGACATAACAAGCTCTCTTATTGCCTGCTAACCTCGCTCAAATTACCTCACTTTTCCTGCAGCCTAAGGAGGTGCAGTCCAATAGTTTCCGTGGTAACTTGTTCGTACATCTGCAGTTAGCTTGTCCTGTTGGCAAACTCCCCGTTCGGCAGGCAGTTTATTTGGATAACCCTTCTGTATTTGCTGCCTGTTGGCTTTGATTTTTACTCAAAAGACAGAGCACCTTAAAGTAAGCAAAGTAACAGCTAACAGCTGGCAGAATCTTAACTTTGTTGAATATAGCCCCAAACTTTCTTGCATATATCCCCAAGACATCTTGGATACTTTACTAACAGAAACGTAAACAATGATGATGCTCAAGGGTTAGTCAGTAGGGTTTTTTCCTAGAATCTTAATTTTTGACTGAAGCCAAAGAGGTTGGCTGGGATGCTATTTCTTGTTTATTGCCACATTGGAAAGGATATAGTGAAGAGAGAAGAAAGAAGCAGAAGAATGAAGGTGGAAAGATGGTGGAGGGGAGGAAGACAGATTATATCTCTATTATGCTAGCTCGGGCCTAGAATGAGAAAACAGACACTTAACAGAATGGCAGAAACTCCTTGCTAGAAGCATTTGTTTAACCTCCTCTATCCATGATGTATCCATCCAATTATGCAGATATTCTTTTGATGTGTAAAAGATGTTGTATTAATAAACCCTGGGCATCCAAATCATGATTACTGCTGATAAACTCATTCTTATCCAGAGAAATAGACTTTTCAGTCTACCTCTGATAAAGCTGTAGGTCAGTTTACCTCGCGGCATGTGTGAATTTTATCTACACACATAAACACACAAAAACAGCAAATGCTGCTGGGATCAGATTGAGCCTCTCCAATATACCTGGCAGAAAATGTTGGTCTTACAGCAAAACTTGGATGGGGATGCTGACAAAACACTGCTCTAAAGAGTCCCTTAGGTATTGGGAGGCATTCAGCATCAGCTCCTCTGCAGATTAGAGCTATTTTCTGACATTTATTTATTTCCCATGTTTCAGTCAGCTAAATAGTTCAAACTTGCAGTCTGGCCAGGCTCTGGAAATGGCACTGAAAAGGTAAAAAGACAGTGTGTGTAGTGCGGGTACCACAAGCCAGGCTGACCTCCTGCCTCTTCTCAAGGTTTTCCAGAAATTCTTAGGGGAAAAATAGTGGGTCATAATCTGGAGTACAAGCAGCTGAATGAACCACTGCTTCTCCATTCTCCCAGACAAGACAGATTGAAAATGAAAAGACAGGAAACAGATAACATATAGGTTATGATAAATACATAAATAATACTGTGTGGGAAATAAATAATACCTTAAAATACAGAAACTATTAAGGGCTGGAGGGAAGAAATATGCAGCTTTTCAGGATTAACCTAATTTGGCCAATGAAAGAATAACAGTGTTATCAGAGTAACTGATAATCACTGTGGCTGGTAAGTAAATCTGGAACTGGTACAGATCTCCATGCATGCCTGGATGAGCAGCATCATGGTTCAGACCAAAGAGTGGAAATATAACTTCTTTACCCAGCTATGCAGATATAACAATGACAAAGACAGACAATAACTCATTTCTTTCTCTCAGGAAGCTTGCTCACAATTGCCTAATGGCTGGGGTTTTTTCTTAAAAACATAAATAGGCCTAGGTTTGGGGGAATAAAATTGCTGCTACTAAAAGCAACACCTGGTGAAAAACAGTAAGTGCTTGAAGCCTTAACAGTTACTGTCAGTAGCAATTCAGGACATGTTATCACCCCATTATTTTTTTACCCTTAGAAATAAAATGAGTGTTATTAAATGGTTTAGAAAACGACAACTGCCTGTGGTAAAGTTTTGTTGTACTCGATGGAAGGAATATTGATAAGAGGATAGGTATGATAACTTTGAGAAAAAAGATGTGGAAAAAGAAATGTAGATCCTATTTCAGAGAGAAGAGGCAGTTGCTGTGGCTGACAGAAGTGACCCAAGCTGGAATTAATGTATTCTGCTAAAAGATGTACCGAAATCAGAGAATCACAGCCTGATTTAGGACGGAAGACATCTCTGTAATTCATCTAGTCCAAACTACTGCTCACAGTGAGTCCACCCAGAGCAGATTACTCATGTCATATTCAGTCAAATATTGAATGCCTCCAAGGAAGGACATCTCACAGCCTCTCTGGGCACTAGATCCACTGTTTAATCACTCCCACAGTGAAGAAAACTTCATAATTAATCAGATTTTCTTGTGCTGCAAAACTTTTTTTTTAATTTCTTCTCATTCTTTCACTATGCACCTCTAAGAAAAATCTGGCTTTGTCTTCATTTCACTGATTATTAGGTAGCTGAAGACAGCAAGATTGTTCCCCTTTGGTTTGTCAGGCTGAACAAACCCAGAAGGTCAGATTTCTCAGCCTCTCCTGTTACTTTTTGTGCTCTGTCCACAAGACCATCTTGGGGATTTCTGCTGAACTCACTTCAGTGTGTCAAGATATTTCTTGTCCTGGGGGGCCCAAACCAGACACAATACTCCAGATACAGTCCCACAAGTGCTGAATAAAGATCCAAGGATCACTTCCTTGGAGCTGCTGGCTACACTTTTACTAATATAACCCAGGTTGCTCCTGGCCACCTTCATTGTATGGGCCCATTGTTTTCTTATGGTCAACTCATCCACCAGGACTTCCATGTCCTCCTCTGCAAAGCTATTTTCTCTGCAGTAGTGCCCAACTGGTACTGCTGCATGATATTGTCCATCCCAGGTGCAGGCTTATCATTGCTTTTGCTGAACTTCATGCAGTTTCCGTTAGACCATTTCTCCAGTCTGGCAATATCTCCTCTGTGTGTGCACCCTACCTGCCAATGTATCAACCATAACACTCAGTTAGGTACCGTTTATGAAGGTACTTTTGTCCTAGCATTCAGTTGTTCGCAAAGATATTCAAAATACTGCCTTACAATTGACCTCTGAGGAATGTTGCTAGTAATCTGCTGTTAGCTGGACTTTGCACTGCGCATCACAACCCTTGGAGCTTGGAGGTCCACCTAATTCCATCCAACTTGTAGTCTATCCATCCAAACCATATATCACTTGTGTGGCTACAAGGACACTATGAAAGACTGAGCTGAAATTTTTGTTAGAGTCAAGGTAAACATAACCTGCTTTTATCATCCACAGAGTGAGTCATCTGAAGACAATCACAGAAGTCAGTCAGTTTGTCAGGCATGATTTGCCCTTGGTAAACTCATGCTGACTATTCCCAGGCCCTTTCTTATCCTTCATGTGTCTGGATGTGGCTTTTTGGGACAATTTGCTTCATAAATGAATCAACCATTTTTTTTCAAGGCAACTAGATTGAAAAAAATTTACAGACATAATTGATTTAGCTTTAAACTAAAGCTCAGGTATTATATTTTTAAAAATACAATATATTATATTATAATATATATTATTAATATAATATATTAAATAGTATATAATTATATTATATTATACTTAGCTCAGGTATTGATATTTAAAAATACAAACATCAGCACAGCCTATGCAGTCCTATTCGGGAACCCGAATGTACACCCATCACCTATCACTTCAGCCTCATTGAAGCTTCTTCCAAGACTGCTCAAAGAATATACATGAAGATGTAACTGCTGAGTTGAGATAAACACAACAAGAGTTGACATAAACGTAATACCCTGTCCAATGTAAGTAAAGACAGATGGAAGTTTTTGATAATTAAGGATTTTGGGTGACAACTTGAATTTTTCTACCTGAAGGATTTCTGCCTTGCCTCTTTTACTTTTTGCTTTGATTTTTCTAACCACTTTTCATGTTTTAAAATCTTGGTTAGATATTTCTGACACTTTTCATTTTTTTTACTAGTATTTTACTGAAAAAAACAAAAGTAGACCACATATTTACAAGGAGGGCAGAATAAGACTCACAACCTGAGACAATGAAAAAAAGTGTAGAAGTACTCAATTCTCATGCCATATGATCAAGAAGGTTCAGCAAATACAGCAAAATTACTCAAGTAAATGGGAAAATTCCTATTACACCTTGGTTCAGGCTCTAAAGAAAACAGTCCAGTGACAAGCAGTCATCCGTCTCTGAACAGGTGGTGTACCTGAGTATACAAAATAAAAAGTGGGAGGAGGAAGGGAACAGTGAAGGAAGGGAACAGCTTAGACCACAGATGGCTTAAAATGATCCAAGAGAATATTTGTTTTTAATCCAGAATGACTGCACCCTTTCATATCGAGATCTGGACACTGAGATCTACCCATGGAAAAGGTGATTTGCTACTGCTTTCATATGTAAATTTGACATTTATGGCAATGGTTACTTTTCTCTGGTGTCCCTAGTGAAAGATGAATTGTTTTGGTCTATATCCACTATTCAATATTGCTTTCATTCTGGAACATATGCTGAACTTTGCACTCCATAATCTTATGATGGGGTACACTGCAGACTGCAGAACAGCTGTACCTATGGGAAGAGTAAATAACTTAAATGAAAATTACACTGCAGCTCATCTGCAGTAGGATTTAACAGTTTTCAATTTCTTTGGTCTTCTAGGGATTAAGTGTTTGATGTTGACTGACTTTCTTTTCTGTTACTAGTGTTCTGTGTATTTCTAAGTCATGTAGTCCTGTGAAATCAATAGGGTTACTCATAGAAAATACAAATGTTTAACTGTGCCCATCAGCTGTAATAGTTCTCTTGTCTAGGGTAAAGATCTCTGTTCTTTCAACATTCTTGGCCACAACCAAAATGGAGTTTGGCTGAGCTGGATGGCAGCAGGATGATTGCACTGATAACAGGAGACCATGAGATGTATCTCAGCGGCTTTCTACCTGTATACGTGTACCTAGCTCTTGTATGACCAAATGAATGGGCCGAAAACATTACAGTTAGAGTGGCACATAGCCACAGGTAAAACTTTAACAGTCCAGAATTGATAGCTATTTTTTATGCCAAATTCAAGGATTCAAGAAAATATGACAAATATAGCACCTCTTCCTACCTTTCTCTTCCTCTTTAATAATGAATTTTGTAGCTTAATAGTTGTAAAGCAACATATTCAGTTATAAAGGTTTTTCTGAAAGCTCCATAGAAATCAGAAGGTAACACAAAGACCAAGATAACAGAATCACAGAATGGT
>VZTV01007856.1:0-23309 GCA_013400875.1 Anhinga rufa
TAGGCTGTGTCCTGCGCCCGGGCCACCAGGGCAATGTCTCTGGTGGGCTGCAGCACAGGCCCCTCCGGGCGGGAAGGGCGCCAGCAGGGAAACTGTGCCCTTGTGGCGTGGGTACACGCAGAACTCCAGTCCTTCGTCAGCCGGTAGTCTGCTCGGGAGGGTTTCACTCCTTTTTGTTTTCTTTTTTCTATTTTTTAGGCAGCTCTGCAGTCACTTGTGACAGTGACATGTTTATTTCTGTCTAATGGCCCTCTCGGGCCTGCAACGCCCCTTTCCCCCCCCCACCCCACCCCCGTTCCGCAGCACAGAGATGCAGAGATGTTTGGGTTTTGCAGCGAGTTTAGTTTGGAGCAGTCAGAGTTCAGGCATGTTAACGCAAGCGGGTTTCCGTCAGATACACTCCAGAGTGGTTTGGTAATACGCGTGGCTGCATGCTATGTGCTTGTGCTTCAGGATGAGACCGTGGTCAGCTTCTTCCCAGCTGGGGAAATGTCCGGGACGAACCCCTGCTCTGGGGCATTGCTGGACACTCTGGTGCTGCGACACCCAGAAAAGAAAGAGGGCACCTGGGGGGAGACTGGGACCTGCTGCTCATGAGCCACCTGGGGCCTAATCCTGCTTCCACCAGCGTCCATCAGAGCTTCCTTCTGGACTTTGGTGGGGGTTGGCTCTGGTCCCCGGTGCCGCATAATCTGCTGAAGCAAGCTGTGGCTATGAGTGGCTGGGCTATAAGGCAGCTGCGTTTCCTCTTTCCCATCGTGGGTAAATGAAACAATTAGTATTCATACATTAAATCCCTCTAAAATAAAATCTTGCAACTGCCATCTCTCTGTTTGCTATATTTAAACTGGCCAGAAGATTGTTTAAATATATCTCATGGACAGTTTACAATGCGAATTACTTCCTGCCTTTAAAAAAAAAGAAGTCATGGTTTTAAGATATCTGGCAAGTTTATTACAATGAAATGTTACGTTCCTCAAGCAAGTCATCAAAAGAACAATTTTAGCAGTGACTGGTTTCCAGCATTCACCATTCAGAAATGTTGTGGAGTATGATTTTGTTTTCAATAAAATCAGTAGAAACGCCTGCATGCTTGATCTGCCCGGCATTCCTGGGTGTTCAAAGGAGGATTCTTGCTATCTAGCTGAGGTCCTGAGGCTTCTCCCTTAGTACCTCCGTGCTTTTGACCACGTAGGTTGCTATCCTGAGTTGCTCTCAGTTGAGTATCTAAAGCAGCTGTTGTGAATGCCCCCTATAAAAATGCCCCCTTCCTCTCGCTTAGTAGCATAGAAAGTTGCTTCACTGAATCCTGTGTAATAACTTATCAAAATGGTAAGGGGGGGGATCAGAAATGGGCTAAACATACTAAGAAAGTTGCATTTAGAATTGTGCTCCCATGTGGTGGTCTCATAAAATTGTAAGCATTGTTTTTTCTGTGAATGTATCTTAACATTTTTGATGTTTTAATTTGTTCTCATCTTTTTTTTTCTTTTGTTTTTTCTTTTTCTTCCCTACTCAGCTCTTGCCCCTGTTCTTTGCCTCTGGTTTTGTTGGTGAGGATATCACAGTGATGTCTGCATTCAACCTGCTGCATTTGGTGACAAAGAGCCAGCCAGTGGCCCTGCGAGCCTGTGGGCTTCCCTCAGGTTGAATGGGTGCTGCTTGTTGTGTCATGCATAATGAAGGCCCTTTTAGGAACGAGTGTCTCTGCTGCAGGAAACGATGTGCTATGGGTTGCTCTGGTTTGTTTAAATTTTCCTTTGAACCCAAAGTTTGTTTGCTCTTTTTTTTTTTTTTTTAAAGTCCCTGGCTTGAGTGAGGGTTTTTATATATGAGATTTTAGGATCCTTGGAAATGCTGTCTGACTTCCTTGTCCAGCATATTGTCTATTAACTTGTATTCTTTTCCTCATTCTTGGCAAAACCAGTGGAATTAAACTGAAAATAATTTATTAAATGCCATTTGTATTTTTTAAAAATATGCATAAAATAATTTAGAATATCAATTGCCATTAAATCATAGGACTTAAAAATATTTTCCAAAATCTTTAGCAGTATACATAGTTACAGTCCATGCGTCCCTTTTCAAATTTTTATTATAAATCAAATAAGTTGCACTGAAAATTATGTACAAAAAGCATGCAGAATTTAAAACTTAATTCTTTCATTCCTGACAGCATATTCTTTAGTTACATGACACTTCTCTAAATAAATAAATGGAAACATGCAATTTAATGCACAGATGCAGCTGCACTTCTCATGTAAAGTCCAAGTTCTGCTGTTAGGTCTGTGAAGGGTGCCACAAGACCCCATCTCCATGAGTTGCTTTTATCACGAAAACCTTGAACCTAAGTATTTTATGTTTCACTTAAAACAGCTACAGTATCTGTAATGTCTGCACAATAATGTCACTGTACATGGTTATGTGGGAGAAAATAAAAGCTGCACGGAGCTAATTTTGAACGCTAGTGGGAATTTTCTTGACACCCAAGTAAAAAAAGATAAAATTCTGACTGATCAGTATTTGGTGCATCAAAAAAGAACTAGCTGGGGTGTTTGTGCTACACTCACAACTGGTTCATAAGGGTACAAAACGTTATGAGCGCTTTCTCCAAGATCTGGACGTAACAAGCATATGGAGGTGAAGTTTTAAAGATTTTTTTTCAGTGATAAGACATCAGTTTTCAAGCTGATGGATTTTTCTAAAGCGGATTACACTTTATTTGAACTAAATCTGAGTCCAATTTTTGCAGCATTTGTGTTCTGTTTCCCCCCACATGTGCATAAAATTCCCATTAACCTAGATAGGAGCTGCAAACACATATTGAGGAAGAGAGAGAATAGCCCACATTGTGTCAGCCTGACCTTGGTTTCCTGTTATATTTGCTGCTGAGCCAGATTTAAAATCCTAAAAATACAGGGTAAGCAAATTTCCTTAGCCCTCATTATGCACCTTTTGATGCACTTTCATATTGCTGGTGTCTGCCTTAAAATGGGGGCACTCAGTCTTCTGGCCATTTTGTTCCTGCTCTGAAAAGGGGATCTCAAAGTTGGTCAGCTAGAAACACAGCCCGTGGGAGGTTTTGCTATTGCATACCTATTTGCAAAGCATTAGGTTAGCTATTGTGTCAAATCGCTTTTCTGGCATAATCCAGTAGTCACATTTTGGAATAAAATGCTCATAACACTACTGTTTATTCCTGTCACTTTGATCCATAGCTCTGTGAACATTAATAGATTGAGTTCCACTGACTGGCTACTTTATAGATATATATAGATAGATATTTGTATGTAATAAACCCAAATTCATCTGCTAACAGTAGAATAATATACAATCACATATCTCACATATTTTAAGAGTAATCTAAATTCCCCAGATGCTTCTAAGTTAACGTAAGCTTGCTTTGCCTTTGGTTTGGTTTTTGTGTGTGGTGTATTGAGGGCGGTTGCAAGTAAATGGTATAGCATGTATCAAATTAAACATGGGAACAAGATCTAGAGCCAACATCTGCTTAAGTGCCACAGTGCACTGTGACTTTAACTTTTGGATATAGAGAAAACTCCCCAAGTTCTCATGACACTTTTTATAACATAGGACTTCGAGTTAGTACTTTTCCCGCCACCCAGTTCTGGTGGATTGCAGCCCTGCAACCAAACCACCATGTTATGTGCCCACCGAGCCTGGAACAGTGTGGAGTTTGGTCTTCTTCTGGTTGAATGGCAAATTCCATACGGAAGGAGATTTTCTAACCTCCTGGAACCCCTGCCCGCTCAGCATAAGGGAGCAAAGTGCCGGCAGAGCTGTAAACTGGGCTTTCAAATGCAGTTTTAAACCTCGTGCAGTTAAATATTTGGATGACAAGGACTTGAATGAAAGTATCGTTTCAATTTCTATGCTTGGAATGGTACCTCTGTCCTTCCTGCAAGGAACAAAGTAATGCAAAGTAATGTTTACTTTATATTTAGTGTAAAGTCATAGTTGTAGATCAGAAGCAAGTGAAAAAAAATTTTTTTTCAAGAACTTCAATGAATTGAGATAATGCTAAGAAGTATCTTAGAACAGGGGTGACCTTCTGTCTCTTCTTTGAAACACTATTTTGTAAGCATGTGTGAGTTACGCTGGATTATTCATAAACTGAATTAGCAGTTGTGCCAGTGAAGTGTTTTTACTTGCTTTTTTTCTGTTTGTGTATTAGCACCTGGAGTGCGGTTCTATTCTTCCAAATTGTATTTTAAACATTTTTTTTTTTTGTCTGAAGTTAGGACTAAACGTTTCAATGTGTGCAAACCTGTGCACAGTTTGCCCATAACATTTTTTACAGCCGACATGGTAAAGTCATAGTATAAGCAGGCACTCCCAGTAGATGGCACTAAGCATATGCTGTTTTGCACACCTAGCACTATATGAAAAGCTTCCCATTTAGGACTCGTTCATACATAAAGTATGCCCTGAGATCTTATGAACATTTACAAGTATTTTAAGAAAAGGGTGAGCTTTGAGAAAAATCACATCAATCTGGGCTCGTACGCTAACTGCATTCACATTGGTTCAAGGTTTCTTAATTTCCAGTAATGATTACAGCTCTGTTGTGTCTTGTCGTGTGATGTAGGAGTGTTGCTCCTTGAGCCTGCTTTATTAAAGGTGAATGCTCTAAATTTCTTTGGAAATGTAGGATGTACTCAGCACCTGCCAGGACTTAGTTCACAGAAATTAAATCTTTAAAAAAAAACCCCAAAACCACAACAAAACCCACCAAAACTTTTAATGTAAAAACTACTTCAGCTGCTTCAGTGCATACCAGCAAGTAACTGATACAAGTAATGATTACGCAGATTCCATGTACATATGTTTTCTGTAGCAGACCACCAAGCTATAAAGTAAAAAGATAGCTTATTTTGCTTTGCTGTGTCTTTTAATTATTATGGGTTCTCATTTCTTAAAAAAGAAATCCTTTATTTCTTTAACACTTTGAATGTTGTGCTGCTTACATCACATTTTTGCATGAGATAATTTGGCTTTTCCTCTCCTGTAGATCAGAGAAAATTATGGTGCTTGTAAAATTAAGTAAGAGTAATGATGAAGAAATTACAGGGGTAGACTTAGTATTTTTTTTCTGTATGCAATAATAAAGTCCTAGATAATATTAAATTGTTGTGAAGTGTTTAATTACTAAAATAGGAATCCTACGAAAGTAGGAAACCATACTTTTCTAGGATTAGATTAAACTACAATACATCTGTATGAAGATGGTGCTGGGCATATGGTGTAAGTCTTTATTAAGTAAATGTCTATAGTATAGTTTTATTAAACTTGTTTTATTAAATCTTGGCTAATTCCAAGTTTCAGTATAATGTCTTTCCATAAAATTGAAATGAATAGTTAGTGAACAAAAAATTACTGAGTCTCAAAATTGTTTTTTTAGTATAATCTGTTAACATAAAGGATTACTTTTAGGAGCAAATCTTGCAAACAGTTACATACATGAGTTATTCATATGCATTTGTCCCTCTGAACTCTCAAACTGCTCATGTCAGTGAAATTATCTGTGTGCGTAGTGTTTGCCAGATCTGGCTTTAACAATGAAAAATCTAGAAAAGTCCTTAGTCTTGTGTGTTCAAAGTATGGTAGCTGCTATCAAACTTTGTGTATACTTAAGTATGTCTAAATGTTTCATATTGTATGTTTCTCTGTTTAGAGATATAATTTCCGTAATGTATGTTATAACTTTCCCATAGCTTTCCGTAATGTGTATCACCAAAGATGTACTATTACAGATGTCTCTTCACATGGTCTGAAAGAAAATAAAAGTAAGACTGATGTGTTGTATAGCAACACTTGCCAGTATGGCTATGGTTAACTGCCTGTCATTGTTTTCATTATAAATCCCTATTTTCTGGGGTTTATATCTTGAACGTAAAATTTGCTCTGGGTTTAAATATGTCATACAAGGTCTCAGCTGGATGTACTTGTTCCTCAGAACTGGCTGGGGGGCAAAAATTAAAACTAATTTCTATGAAGTTAAAATAAAAAAAAAAAAGAAAATATCAATTTGGAACAAAAATAGATTTTTAAACTTAAAATATAGTTTTATGAATTACCTAGTTCACTACCTCCCAGCAGTTACGAGGAATTTGATAAATGCCTGAAAAGAGTCTTAGAAACAAGCACTATGTGAGCATAACAGTAAATAGCATGTGAAGCTGGTCATGTGTCATTATTACATGAATGTCTGTGTGTATGTCTGCCTCCTAGTCATATGAGAGCAGAATGCTGCATTATCATAATAGCGCATAACATTGTCATATTTCTGGAATGGCTTGAAAATGGGTTTTTAAAATCGCCTTTGTATAGCTGTCTTAATAGGAGTACATTCAATGTTGTGTTTGCTTCAAAAATTATCCTGCCTGTATAGACAAATGGTTATTTTGTACAAGAGTGTTCAGTCTAGAATATCTTATTTAATACAGTTTAGAATGAAATTCATTTGTAGATATCTCATTGGGAGTAATACTGATGCTTGAAAAATTTGGGATCATAAAGAAGACCAGAACCCCTTTTTTAATGTACCATTTTTGTTTGCACCTTAGGGTTTGTACCCTATTTTGTCCCCCTTTTTAACTCCTTGTTCTGGCTGAGTTCTGCACTCTCCCTCGCCTGCTCGATAGACGGAAGGCGCTCGTCCCTGCCTCGAGGCTCCGCAGTGACTCTGTGGCACTGAGTAGCACAGGGGTGATAAGTTCCTTGTGTTCCCAGCACCATGCACAGAGCCAGTTCCTTAATGTGTTCCCTGATGGATCTCTTAAGGTCATTTGCTTTCCCTTCCTACCCCCATAAAGGACCCACCACAAGCCATTTCTACCTTTCTTGCAGGAATGTTTTAATTCTGGGAGCTCATAAATTTCCTGCGTTCCATTCCTGGCCCTCTGCAGCTCGGGCTTACTGTGTTTTCTGCTGAAGTTGGATATGGAAAAGATGACGTTTCAGCACTAAGGGTGTTTCTGTGTTTTAAAGTCTTGCATGAAAAGCTATTTTTTTAGTTACTGGACTGTCTGTTTTATAACAGGAGGTCTGAGAAGTCCTGTAAGGACTGCCTTCACTTTTATCCCTTCAATTAAAAGCAACCTGTGGCTTTGTCCTTTCTCTGAGGGGTACATGGTGAAGGTTGCAGAGAGGAATGCGATGTAAAGGAGAGATGGCAGCACACAAAAGGGAAAGATATTCTGGAAGGATATTGCTAAGCTGAGGGACAGCAAGCCAGAAAAGGTGCAAGACAGAATATGAACCCTGAAGTCTGTAAGTGTATGTTGGGGATTGATGGAGGAGATGGTCTAGGGGGTCACTTAGGGGATGTGTGAGCTTGGAATTTGGTGGTACATTGAATGGGCCTAGAGTGTGGACAGGGAGTCAGGCACCAGAGACATGAACGTTACCATGACTTAGCTGTTATGTTAACCACAGGTTGCTGCAGCACAGATCAGGATTTGGGGGGAAACAAGTAGAGAGAAATTGTGTCCCAGAGATGGCTAAGAAGCAGAAATTGTTTCTTCTTAGTTACAAGCTAAACATGTGTCTCATCTCGTGATTTCCTTCACAAGAAGCTGTGTTGGGAAAGGGCGCCTGGCTGGGGTATGAAGGTGCCCCCTGCTCCAGCTGGAGGAGAGGTTCTCGTGGGACGGTAGCTGCTGGCAGACCAGGTTCGGCGCTGGCAGCTTTGTGCACCTCAGGTAAGAACTCCCTGCTCTATGCCCTGGCCCAGGTCTAGGAATCCCAAGGAGAGCAGAATGGGGAAGGACTCAACCGAGTCCTCTTAAAGCCCTTTTATAGGGCTTGACCCCATCTATCTTGACCTATAAAGCATGGCTGAATTTTACAGGAACATAGGGAAATCTGGAAGGCCCACTAGGGGAAGAAGTTGGCAGTCACTAACCTTTTTGGCTGTTTAACTACCTTTAATCCTGAAGCAGGTTGAGAGGGGAGGGGGCTACAGTGTTTTCTGTGGTGGCCATAGCAGAGCAACAGCTGGAGCACAGTGTGTTCCAGCTGTTCCTGTCCCCATGCTGGGTACGCCCCTCAGTGCTTGGAGATGTGGGTTGAAAGGCTGTGGAGCAGGCTGTGCCTGTTTGCGTCTTTGCTAAAAGGGTTCCTCCACAGTTGGAGACAGACTGAGTTTTGCAGGGGGTTATATCTGAGCTGTTGTGGGGAACTGGAGGAAAAGAAAGACCTACCCCCACTCTACTCCTTTCCTCCACCCCCATCCCAAGTATAGATTGCGGCACCTTGATTCTTGAAACGTAGTGCTCATTTCACAGGCCACACATCACTATTGTGGAGGAAGCAGCAGGAGGATTTAGCAACAGCCTGAATGCCACAATAAGCTACACACCACTGCGGTAACTGCTGGCAAATGCTGACTTTTTTATTGTTTCCGCTGCAGGGTTAAACCTTTATTAAAGCCGTGTGAATAAACTTATTTTGATGGCTTACTGAAATATTTTAAATGCAAAAGGTAGCATAAAGCACTCTTATTAAATTCAGCTTAATTCTGCTGCTAATAAAATGCCTTTCCATATGTTGTGCACCCTTTTATTGATTCTGACAGAAATCTACTGACCAGATACAGAGTGCTCAGTGTCTCTGACTTTCTTGTTTTTAATTTAAACAAATGTAGTGCCTGTGAAAGGTGCTAGGATCATATCAGAAAAACAAAAGTCTCTTTATCTGTTAGGGGAGAGAGGAAGAGAAATCCATCATTATAAATGTTCCCTCCTCCGCTGCTCTACCAATAGATCTTGATCTTGTCTTGCCTGGTTTGCATCCAAGAGTAAGGCAAATAGGTCAGCTGCCCCGTGCACTCTGTCCTTGGCCATCTCAGCAGAAAGGCTAACAAAAGGGGCAGTTTATACCGTAATGAGCTTTTGCTCCACTTAACTGAAGGTGCTTCTATTCACCAACCTCTGCTGAGCAGCCACACGCTCCTATCGCTATAGTACCGGTGAAGATGACAGCTCAGAAGGCCCCAGGGGAAACGGCCTTCACCTCCACCGGCCAGCACAGGGTGGTGGTGGAGTTCTCAGTGGTTTTAATTTGGAAATGTTGTGAGGCCAAGATTGTAGCTGGTAGTGACATTTATTTCATTAACATGAGATAAGGAAGTAAAGTAGACATCCCTGGAGAGGACAAATGGAACTGCTTTTCTTTTCCCCCTTCCCCACTTTGCAGAACACTTCAATCTTTTGTTACATGTTTTTTACATTGGCGGAGAGAGGAGTCAGCTTCAGATTTCTTTTCCAGGGAATGTCTCTTTGGCTTGTGTGGCTACCTCGGCTGTGTAACCTGCCGCAAAGGTGCTTGCAGACCTCAGGAAACAACAAGGCAGCTTCTGTTCCCATAGATGCTGCCTGTACTGGGATGACTTGGGTTCCAGTACCACTTTCTCTGAAAACAAAACAAGGGCACAGAGGAGATGCAGTAGTTGGGAGTTTGAAGTTGGTTTTTTTAGTGCTTGAGAAATTTGTTGTCATACATGGGAGAGCTCTGATGGTGACTCAGAATATATACATTCATATAAAACACAAGCCATGTAGGTGACCAGGTGGAAAAAATAAATGTGTCGGGTCGTTACATGATTGCATGGGAAGCTTGCGAATTTGCAAAGAAGGGGCTTGCCCTACCCTTGTGGCCATGTGACCTTCCTCAGTGTTAAGTAAATAATTTTTTTTAAAGACAGTTAATTTTGGGGTGGTGTCCTTTTAAGATAGAACCTGGCATTTGACCCAAAATTGCAACTGTTGTCCTGGTACCCGGCTTTTGGATTTTCAATGCACAATAGAGTGGAAATGGTCTTCGCCCCATTACTTCTAATGCTTCCATGAAACTGCAAATGGTATTTCAACAGCGGGTGGGAGTTAGCCACCTACAGCAAGAAAGCAAAAGAGCCATCCCTCAGCAAAGAAACACAGACCTGGTTTTCAATGTGTGAAACATTTACAGGGTTTTTTTAATGATGAAGTTTGGTTTTTACTTAAACTTGACCTCCCAACATTTCAGAGTTCTTTTGCAGCATCTGTCCTAGTCAGCAGCATGCTTAGGTAATTTAAAATGGCTCATGATGGGATTAGAAAAAGATCTATCATGTCAAATACACATTTTGTAAGACTGTTTTCCAATTTAAAAGCCAGTAGAATGGATTGCATTGATTTGCGTTTTCAAGAGTTGTTCTTTTTTAAGTTAGACAATCAGTTCCTGGTGCGTTTGCAGTGAGAGGATGCTGCGGCATTCTCCCAAGGCTGCAGACTAGAGGCTGCAGAGAACAGACTAAACAGAAATGAAATAGAGAGTTGTGTGTTTGCCTTTTCCTAGCAGAAAGAGAGGCAAAACTGTAAACGAGGCATAAACTGTAAATTAAATTTGAAATAATAAAAATGAGGGATTCCACTTTTAATAATACTGAGACTTAGCGTTGGCCTATGTAAGGATGTTTGTTTAAAGAAATGTATGCAAATATTTTTTAACCTTGCAGGATTCTTCTTAATGTCAGTTTGAGATAATTTACCACTGCTGACTAAGGTATGGAATTTACCATTGCTGACTAAGGTATGGCCCACTCATGAGGGGACAGGCTTTAGGAAGCAGACAGATGTATACTTAGAGCCAGATCCTATAATCTGATGTACATTCGTAGACCCTTATGTAGTTGTTGGAGCTATGCATAATCCCAAGGGTCTGCCCACACGTCACATTGCAGGACTGGGGCTGGGGTGGTATATGAATAATAAAACCTGCTAGAAAGCCCCTGAAAACTGCTTGGGTATATTAAAAGATGTAGTACTAAAAACTGGAAGCCCAATTTATTATATGGCTGTGCTCTGCTGGAACATTTGATCTTGCTGTATTTAATTCAGGAAGTCTTAACGGTATGTGCTCAGTGCATGACTGTAATGTCCATTAATGTTAGTGGAACATATGCTTACGTAGAAGGAGGAAAATGTATGCACTGTCCTCCATGCAGTTGAAATGTTGAGTTAATTTCAGTGATAGGAAGCAACAAAACATGAGAGAAAATCATTACAACTGTTCAAAAGACTATTTGAAGATGGAAAGCCATCAGGCAAAATGCCACCGTATTTCAGGGCATGTCAGACACTAATCGCCACCCTCCGGCACGCTGGAGCAGGTGAAGGGCCGAGTGGTGAGGATTAATGGTTTGCTAACTTGTGTACGTCTGTCTGGACGTATCTCGTTGTTGGTTTTCTTGTGATTGCTTACATGGAAGAAAATGGCACACGCCTGCGTTATGAACCACAGATTTGAAAAGGTCAATTGAAATTGGAATTTATATGTGAGGTGAGATGCTTAATGTCTTCATTGTCAGGTCAACACCCAGAAAATACCTTCTATTCACTTGATTTGTACAGAGGAGGACTCCAGATCTGAACTCTGAGAGACCCATAGTCTGTGGGTGAATAGTAAATGGCAGTGTGCATTGCATTGCTTTTCAGAAAAGCCGTTCCTAAGCACAGGAACGCCATGAAGACCCCAGCAGGGTTTCTGTTGGCGTCTGTTTCACCCTCCTAAGTTGTTTTGGTTTTTTTTGTTTGTTTGTTTAAGATTGCATTAAGATTTGTGAGCGTGGCCTTTTCTTCGCAAAGCCTTCCATCCTGCTCCAGGATCTTAACAGCTTTTAGGACTGCTGTAAGTGTTGGGAAAAGGCTGAAGGCAGGTGGCCTCAGGTGGAAATGCTGGTGCCTGTTTGCAGAACAGTTGTTTGTGCACCACTCTTCTAATGAGCACCGATCCTGATGCAGGCACCGAGGTACGCTGATTAGAGAGATGAAATTTGGCCTCTGATCCCGCAGTGGAATGTAAAGGGAATTTTGTCTGCCCTTGTAGGCTGGCATTCACCTCTCCTAACAGTGGGATCTAACTGGAGTTAGGAACATAGCTGTCTTAGGCTCTTCTAAAAGTCATTGCTGAGAGCATCACCTCCAAGGAACACGTGAGATCCAATCCAGAGTCCAAATAGCGATCTAATGAATCCAGCCTCTGTTACCCTCACAGTGTATTTAATTTAATCTAATGACACTGATGTCATGCTATTTGTAAAACTGATGACCTTTTGTCTTTTCTGCCTTGAACTGTATAATTTGCAGATGAACTGTGAGCATGCCTTTATGCGCAGGTTGCCGAAGAAGTTTGTTGCCTGTATGGGAGCCCTTTCCACAGTCTGTAGCTGGTCCCTTCTTTGGGGAACCAGACTGAGGAAGGTGGTCAGCCAGCACCTTTATTCTCTGCTTTAATAACGAGTTTGATAACAGCTACATTACTAGTAGCGTCTTCTCTCGTATTGGGCATATATTTGTGTAGCTTTATGTTGTCCCCTCCCAAGATACAGAGAGTTGGCTTGAATATAGCAGACATCTCATATATGCCATAAAGGAAGAGTTAAAAAATGGAAGCAATCACTCTTGTACTGCAAGTTGAGCACTTTTGTCCCTCTTGCATATTATTTTTTTCCTAACTGAAGGACTGTATTTCTAGAACCTCATCCAGTAATTTTTGGGGTTTGTTGCATTTTATCGAGGCTTGTAGGCTGGCCCTGTTTCAGATAACATATCCTTACATCCTCTGCAGTGAGGGGAGAGTCTTGCTTTACCTCCCTGGCTCTTTGGCAATATGGAAATAGTGCTGTGTTGTTGTTGTTGTTGTTACTAGCAGTTAAATAATAACAGCAATTAATTGAAGAGGGCTGTTCTTGAATGCTGAGGGCTAGACCAAGAGATTTCCTTTATGATTTCTAGTGCAACTATAGCTTTTTGCCGACGTATACTCCATTAAATTACAAACCTGGAGAGTCCTTTGTCAGGGTAGGTTGCCGTTTACCCCAGTGCAGTTTGGCAAAATTCCCCTGTAGACATAAATACTCATCTGTATTGTAAAACATGCAGTTAATTATTAAAAACAACGGGGAAAAAATCTTTTATAACATGCTCCCTACTTCTGATCTGTGCGGCATGATCAAGTGGTATGTAGAAATTTTCTTATGCATATAGCGAGCCCATTGACTGAAGAACACCAAATTTCTAAAATAGATGAAAAATTCTTCAAGGAGAGTGAAGAGAGTATACTGACCACTCTTTAAAACATTTGGTATTTCCTCTGACTTTTTCTAAACTGAAGTTATGCTTAGTTTGCTTTTTTGCAACATCTAAAGAGCAAATAGAATTTTTAGAAAAAATAATTGGTATATTTTTTTAAAAGTGAAGAGGTGTTGGTTTGTAAGATTCTTTCCCGCTCACAAGTCTACTTTTTAATGCTGAAATTATAGATGAAAGACTGTCTCTCAAACAGTTTCTTTCTGGGTTGCGTAATGCAACGTAACAATAGCTATTTATATAATGCATATGCTTCCTTTCCCTGTTAGCTATACTTTGAAAGACTTATTAGTCCTAGAGCCCTGCACGTTCGGAGAATAAAAACCTCCAACATTTGACATCTTTAAATAAGCAACCAAATGTTATAAAGAACAAACCTCACTTACAGTTAGGAAACAATATTTACATTTAAGGTTGAAAAGCCAGGATGTAGGAAAATTTTGCTAATTTGGAAGGTGACCTTTAAGTGC
Source organism: Anhinga rufa (assembly GCA_013400875.1). NCBI lineage: Eukaryota > Metazoa > Chordata > Aves > Suliformes > Anhingidae > Anhinga > Anhinga rufa. The sequence goes on from VZTV01007856.1 coordinate 13,622, forward strand.
ACCAAAACCAAATAATTTGTAAGCTATGGCACAGGGCACATTCCTGCAAAATTTGTGTGAATACTGCTTTAGTGGTTCTTGAAAGACAAACAAAGAGACCTGGAATGAAATCTTTATCCCTCTCCCAAATAAGATTGAAGCTAACAAAGGCATACAGCAGCGCTCTTTCAAAGCTTGCCATTAAAACGAAGGCTCTGCGGCACAGCTAATGAGATGGCTCAGAGTGGAAAACAATCTGTTTTTAAGAATGTTTAGATCAAAAGTAATTTCTAATCTATGAAATAAAGTCGCTTTTCAATACCTTTCTTTCACTAGTAAAGCTTTTTATGTTTGCACTATTTACTTCAATCAGATGTTTTCAATTTTACTTTTTTCTTCCTGAAAATACTTCCTAGGGTTAGTCGGTAGTGACCAACAGCATTATTCTTTTTCTCTCTCCCCTATTCACCCACCCCCACACATTAAAAAAAATGAGAAAAGAAGAGGGGGAGGAAGAAAGAAACATCTTTTCTTAAATGATTTGCAAGCATCTGTGCTTTAAGCTACTTTTTATGAACACTCCTTAGTAATGACTCAAGGTAAAAAAGCAGAAAAGCATCCAATGTTAGGAAATTGCAATCCAATACCATGTAATTTAAACCTGCCATTGCCTCTCCTGTACTAAATGACATACAGATGGGTAGCTCTGTTCCCTCTACTTTGGGAACACAATTGGTCTTTTTATGAGTGTATATACATTGCTAGCAAAAACTATTTTTGTCAGGACTGTTTATTTCTAATTGTACCATATTTTAATTACTGTCATAATAAGAGTGCTTTTTCCCTGCTGTATTTTGTCAGCTAATTTTTTGCAAGCGATTATCAAAGTTATTTGAATATTTGGCAATTTCTGTTACTACTTTGGGAGTTTTCATTCTCAAAAGCAACCTTATTGTTATTTTTTCTTTCCTGATGTGATGTGAATTTTTGCACTGTACAAATGTTTTTTTACAGTAATCCTTATGTACTCCTTGGATTTTCTGTGTGAACTAAGCAAAGCATAAGATGAGATTTTCAAAGGAGGGTAATTTCAATAGCAACCCTGATTTTTACGACAAGTTTATTGTTGAACCTTGTCCAGCTTTGTGCATAAAGAAGTTACTTGCTCCTCAGGGCTCCTATTCTAGTGCTTCAACACTGAAAAAAATACAATGGTTAATGTTATAAAGTAAAAGGACAAGGATGCAACTAGAAGTTAAATCAACCTTACTGGAATTCTAAAGATTTAGAATTGTTTTTCAGCTACTTTAAAGGATAGTGAAATTGTTGGATATTGTGGCTGAACATCATATGCCCATTACCATAAGTCTCCAATATAGATGTCTTGTAAAGAATGTTTCAGCTGTAGTTGGTTTTTTTGCAGATTTCTTTTTGAACAGTGGGAAAAATGTTACTTTCTTGCGAATGATTGTGTGTGCAACAGTTTAGTGTATAACACACCAAAGGGCTTTGGCTGTAGCACATTGTCACTGCTCCAGTGGAATCACCTGGCTCTCAAGCAAAATTCTTTTTTAAACTTGGATTTGAAGAAATAATCAGCTGCAGTTCAGCTGAGCCATTCTTCGTGCATTAGGGACCGGTCTGGTCATTGACAAGTGAATGCAGAAGCTATGCTGTGGCCGTCTGCCAAAGCAATTATTCAGGATTTAAGCTAAAAAGGCTCCTTCTCCCATATCCTCTCCCTTTGCAGGGTCATGTAGGGATAAAAAGGACTGTAAGGTGGTCTTTTCCCAGGAGGAGCTGAGGAAGCGGCTGACACCCTTGCAGTACCATGTCACTCAGGAGAAAGGGACTGAAAGGTAAGGCAGGACGAAGGAAACGCAGTCCTTGAAACAAAGGCATCTTTCTTTTCTCCCCTTCCTCTTACTGGTGCTTCCTCACCTTCACCACCAAGTTGGGTTTTTTCCCCCTCCCTGAGGATTTCTGCACTTGTTTACTAACCCCTACAAACTAACACCACTGCAATGCCAAGCATCTGCAGCACGGGGGCCAAAGCCATGGGTCTTGTGTGACTTTTTCTTTTAATGAACACTGCATGTCTTATAAAGTCACCGGGCTCATGTTTAGAGTCTGCTTTTAGTTTACTACAAAATGTGTGGAAGTAATAGTGGTTTAGGTACACTTTTTTTGGAAGACATCGCAGTAAGCAGAACCACGAGGGAAATGGCTCAGTGCCAGGAGGCTGGAGTTTTGAAGGTGGCCATTGTAAGTATAGACGTTTTGGCTGCAGAAAGAAGGTAGCATAATTTAGTTCTTTTCCACCCCACTCCAATTTCTTTTTGAAGCACATGTGGAGAAGGTATTTATTGGCTCATTTGTGGTTGGAATGTCAAAAATTTTCAATAACTGCCCTCACATGGCTTTAGTCGCTGGAAGCCAGCCCCGAGTCCTGGAGGAAAAAAAAAAAAGGGGGGACTCACTTCCAAGACTGTTTTTAGTGAATAAAGTCTCTCTCTCAGCTGATTCCAGCATGAAGGTAACGTGCCAAGGCCTAGCCATTTTTTGTTGTCTAATTTATACCACTGAGCTTGGCATAAGGCCCTGGCTTTACCTCTGCTCCAAACGTACTAATGATGTAACTGCTTGTTTTCATTCATGACCTGAAAGGGCTCTCCACTGCACGTGGGGTCCCAGTTAATCGGCAGCGCTCTTCCTGACAGCGTGTACTGGTGGCTGAATTTGCTGCGGGGGGATGGTCCCCCTCTCTGCCCCAGCCCCTGTCGTCCTCCTGTGGCCCCGGAGGGGCAGGGGGACGCTGGCCTCTGCTGGGAGGCCTGCCTTCCCCCCCGGCCCTCCTCGCTCTTGTGTACGGGACCAACAACGTGATTTAATGCACACAAACAATCGGAGATTAGGTCATTCTTAAAAATCCTGTTTATAAAAAAAAATTGGACCTCATAAAAAGGGTGAAAGGATAATAAAAACAAGCTGCTGAGCACATAGACTTTTTGTTGGGCTAGCGCAGCTGATTCGTATTAGATGAATGACCTCCTAGCCTTTTAGATTGTTAACTTAGAAAAATATTCCCTTAAAGCTGTAATACTGCTTTTCAACTAAAAATATAAGGCACACACAGTTTGAAATCGTGGACCAATTATTTCATTTTCAGCTACAATGCCTGTGTCGCCCCGGCAGCCCGTCGTGGCCGGACCCAGCACCACGGCTGCACAGCTCCCAGGCAGCAGGCACCCAGGCGCTTCACACCTCTGCCTTAGCAGCTGAGCCCACCACCAACACGTTTCCTACAGACAGACCTAGAGAAGCGTGTCAGGTCGAGCTACATGTCAGACAATCCGTGTTTCCAAAAACTTCCATTTCACTTGCCAAATAGGGGAAGATTCCAGTATTTCCCTTTTTGTTGTTGTTGTTGTTCTGTCCTTTGAACTGTGGGAGAATTTGCTTCCTCTTGCATGATACCTAACACCTGAGGCACACTAATGAGGACATTTCCCTTTTCCTGTGCCTGCTTTATTTGCTGCCTTTAATAAAAAACAACTGCCAACTTCTAAATCATGGGTTTTATTCTGTAACGTTTTTCTAAAGTCTTAGCTAATTTAATAATTTTTAAAACCCCAAATTCCTTTATTTATTTTTAAAATGTAGTGTTGTTGTTTTCCCAGTGCCTTTGAGGGGGAGTACACACATCATAAAGCTCAAGGAACATACAAATGTGTTGTTTGTGGGACTCCTTTATTCAAGTGAGTATGCTAAATGTAGTTTTGAGATTTTTGTCTCTCGGCTGATGTGCTGTGTTCCCGTGTAATCTTGTGTATATTCCAGTACTTACGTAATTGTATAAGATCATTTAAGTCATTCAAATTGACAAGGGATACCTGAGAAGCAATATAAATAATAATAATGCTATAGTAAAATCAGTCTTTACTTAGTAAAGATGAAAAATTTTAGTACAAAAAATAAGATAGTAAGATAACATTCTGGTAAAATAGATAATTGACTGTAAAAAGTAGTAATTCTTTGGTTTTCCTCTTCTTCTCCCTATACAGCCACGCCAAGTAATTGTAACACAGTCTTTCACTGTACTGGTAGATTTGAGTTTTGGCTGTTAGCATGAGTCACAGGTAGCTTTAAGATCTGGATCCCAGGTGGCAATGCTGCATCCATGCTACAGCATTGTATCTGCTAATGGAGAAGAAAGTAGATGCTTTTTTAGAATTCAGGCAGTTAAGAAAACAAAACCCAGGAAAACTGCATTACTTATTGAATTTTTATGCATCTCAATTAGCACACATGGACAGCTGGTATAGGAACTGAGGCAAGGATTAATAAAGAAATAACTTCTGTGTCTTGCATGAAAAATACTCTTTAGAAGTACTATGGGAATTACGGCTCTAAATTTGGTTCTAGAAGCAGTGCTGATGGAATTCTCTCAGTCACTGCATTGTTCTGCATGGATTCAGTTGTTGTTTGTGTCTTTTCTTATTTCTGGCTGCTTGTGATCATTCTGCTGAAGAATTGCATTTTTTGCTTGTTTTTTCCCTCAGTTCACGCTGACTCAGTTTCTCTCACTTGAAGAGGTACAGCAGCATGAAGCAGGATGGTCAGGATAGTGCTAATAATAGAGAAGACTGGGTCAGTAATAGGTTACAAAGGAAAATAAAATTGATGTAGCTCCAGAATCACCAGATGTGGCAGTGATAGTTGTTCTCAAGACATTTTCTGTAAAGATGAAAGAAGCACTTCATCTCTGTTATGTTTGATTCCTCCTTCCTTATGTTAGGAGGATTACCTGCAGAAACTTCAGTAATAACTTGAATCTTTTGAGTTGGAAAACTGATAGTTACGAACTCAGCCGAGACAATATTCTCATGTCTCATTCTCACCCTGCTCACTATAGCTAAATCTTAATGGGGGAAATCCTGGCTCTGTTGAAGTCAGTTCAAATTTGGCAAATGAATACAATGGAGCCAGGATTTCACCTTCTACTTTCAAGACTGGCTTCCTTTCTGTCGTCTGCTGGAGAAGGAGTAGGGTTTTTTGTGGGGTGAGATTTGGACAGCAGTAGTTCACATAAATGAATGTGAACTAGTTTCCAGTTGCTTTCACAATCCATTTAATATGGGAAAAAAATGCAATATGAGACTTACCTGTGATTATCTCAAGTGTGCAGTATGCTTTGGCATAGTCTTGACTTTTTTGAGTTAATGAGTTGGATTTCTCTATGTGAAATGAGCTATATGGAAATGTCCCTGTATTCAGATTCTCTTTGAGACTCCCCATGGATTTTATGGGAGGAGAGAGAGGGAAAGAGGGAAGTGGTTTTTGGGGTATTATTTTAATAAATCCCAGGCCAGTGGACACCTGAAAAAAACACCTTGCTGATTGTGTCCCAAGGCTGGACTGGCCTTAGCCTAATCTCCCCAAAGTCCTTTTGTTGCTTTGTGAGCTCTTGCCACCTCTGGTCTGCATCAAATTCAGACAGTTGTTCTGAAGTGGCTGGCAAGAGTGGGAACAAATGGAGAGGCCAACAGGGGTCCGTATTCTTTTGTTTACTGACCCCAGAATATCAGTATATAATGTCTTCCTCAACTAGGGAAGATACATTCCTGTATCTTGGTGACTGCTTCAGCCCAGACAGCTAAAAAAGTGAGAAGGAAACAGATAAGAGAATGCAAAATATATGCTATTTAGTAAATTTTCACCAGAAAGTGTAAATCACCAAAGTATTTTCTTACGAGTAAGGTGGTAGTACAATACCAAGAAAGTCCATTGCCCCATTTAAAATGCAAGTTTGGGTTTTTTTTTGTTGTTTTGTTATTTTTTAATTTCCAGATAGTCATCTGAAACTTGCATTTCCATTTGTTTCTCATTGGGTGTCTGTTAACTTTTTTCTTTGTGTTGTTGTAATCTGTAAATATATATGTTTGGACTATGGACCTGTCAGTTTAACCGGGAAAGAGACTGGAGCTTCAGCAGTAATATTAACAAACTTCAACTTTTAACATTTCTGATTTACGTTGTTTCATTACCATGTGACACACGAGGTCAGGGAACACATGAATTTTACACACCAGATGAAAGACCTGGGTTTTGGTACGTCTTTAAAACAGAACTCTGTCTCTATCACAGGAAAGATAAAAGAAACAATTAGGAATTTAACATCTCTTCATCTACCTAGTTGTACTAGTGTTACGAGAAACCTCCCAAGCTTTATGGAGAACATGCTTTAACTTTTTCCACAATCAAAGGTGCCTCACCCATAAAATTCATAATCATGCTGTTGAATCTAATTATTCCATCTCTGAACTTTCACGCCAGACAGTCTCCTACATCCCCATACAGCTGCCTAAAGAAAGCAATAAATGAGAGAGACAATAAAATAATCTCAAGGACCTCCTTTTTCTGCAAGCCAGCCCTTATGTGGTTTTGTGTTACACTTCCTCCAATCTAGCTGCAGGCTTATGCTAAAAGAAGCAGCCCCTGATTCCCCCACCTTTCTCTAGGGTGTTTTTTCATAGCTTCCCCTTCACTGGACCTTGCCTGGTGTGGCTGGAGCATGTCTCGATGCAGCACATTGATCTGATAGAAAACTAAATCAGCCAAGGAAGAACTCTCATGCTTATTGGCTATACCTGCTCATATTAAATTTTTGTGAGCCATGTTTATCATGGCTGGTCAGCCTCTGCGGCAAGGTTTGTGTTTCTGTATCAGTTCACAGAGTGTCACCTACACCACTTGAATCCTCAGTGTTTTCTAAGAGCCGAGTGTATTTGCAAGATTGCACCTATTTAATTTTTCAAGGCATATTCTTGTACACTATGCAAAAATACCATTCTGTCCACAAGCCATGCCAAGAGGAGGTTAGAACGGACCTGAGTGAAATCCACGACATGCTATTGTCATAGGAGAGGAGCTATTCCATATTTAATAAAGCATGGTCATGTCCTTTACCATATGCAGGACTGTGTGAGAAAGGTGGGGTATAGATGGGAACTGGGAAGCCTGGGAGAATGATTTCCTTTTAAAAAAAGAAATATTATTGTTGTGTCAGTTTCCAATTTTTAGGGCCAAGGAATGAATTGCCAAGGCTTCATAAATTACCCTCTGCTGCCTTTATTGCTTCCTGGAAGGAATTCTTGGTAATGGTGTTGGCTCTTCAGAACATGCACTAGGAGAAATAGCAACACCCTCATTCATGTCATGTTTTCACTTGATTTTTGTTGAACTGCGTCAGGTCTTCTCAACATCTCTCAGACATCCAAAAGCAAATCATGAGAAAAGCAAGGTGTGGCAGGGCAGTACTGCAGTGCTGTTAGCATTGTACCACTCTCGTCTTCACAACACAAGGAAGGATTTCAGTCACCAGGCTAGATCTATACAAGGAATTTCCTTGCTCCAGTGCTGAGTGCTTAATTAATGGTCCTTAAGCTTTCTTAATAGTCTTTATATCCTTTGAGCAGGCCACGTGACAATTCAGCACTGTCTATCTGGCTAGGAGAGCCCATATGAAGTAACTGCTGTAGCATTGCTAATAAGATCTAATAGAACTGCTTGAGCAACTTTACCTGCCCTGACTGACTCTTGGTTTTCTCACAAAACTTGTAGTTTTGCGTGTCCAAACCAACAGCTTCTCTTTAATAAAAATTGTTTGGAGTAAGTTAGTTCTTTCCAGTGTAGGTATCGGTAAGCAGGCAGTATTACCAAACAGGTCTCATCTAATAAGCTCAGATTTTTAATAGGTCTTGTGTAGCTCCAAGAAGCTTGAGGATCTTAAAACTTGCGAGAACTTCTGTGGGTTTTTTGTCCCCCAGAAAAGACTGGTGGAGTTAAAAATCAGTAAAGTTGTTATCATTGAACATTGATTTCCTTTTGCTTAATCAGTTTTTGGTTGAAACTAACCTCTGTTTCGAGTCTGCTGTGTCACTGCTGGATAGCAAATTGTTAGGCACTCCTAATCACCTCACCAAAAACGAAGACAGAAGAGTGCTCGTCTTCCTCAGAGCCATCCAGAATCTGGAGGTTTAATCCATCTCAGAGGATGACCATCAATATGAATGCAGTATTTACTGCAGTCCCTGCAGTAAAGTTGCTTTGCGAATACAGCCCATGGTATCTTCCACATCTGAATGTACCTGAATGCTGAACCCATACCTAATCCTACCTGAATGCTGGAAATGTGCTAAGCTGTGTACAGCTTATCACAGCTGTAGCATGGGGCTGTCGCTGGAGCTTGACCCAGCAATTGCTAATTTCTCTGGTGGTTTGGAACAGGACTTTGATCTCCTAGTCCTCAAGAGCCCCTTGGAGCAGGAACAGTACAATTTTGCCCTTGGGTGGAACTGCTGGGTGGCTCTCAGGGAAAGGCTTCTTTCACTGGATGCTTGGCAAGTGTGGCGTAGAGGAGCTGCAGTCATTATAGCAAATGATTCTGCTCTCCTAATCGGCTCATGGGTAGTTTTTAATATCCTCTAACTGGCAGCTTCTTGGCTGGTGCTGAATGTTCATTTCACTACCCTCATATAAGCAATGAAGTCTGGAAAGATTTTTATGTTAAGGATTAGGAGGGCAAGAGCAAGTTTGGAAAACAAAAAACACTTCATCTCATTTTTTCCTTGATCCACAAGCCACCTGGTCTTGTTTTTTCAGTAGATTAGCTCTACTGTACTGAGCTGGTTGCTGCCCACAAATGTAGTAAGGCACTGTCTGAATTACTGCAGGCCAAGGTGAGTGGCTGCATAAGGAGCAAGTCGGGTGAGACTGCCAGCTACAAGCCAAAGCAACAGCAAACCCGAGATTTCCTTTAGTTTGTGTTTTCTAGGTAATACTATCTCCAGCAGTGAAAACAAGTACAGGAATATGGGGGAATCTCACAGTTTGCTAGGCAGAGAACATTCCAACAAGTATCCTTCCCAAAAGGCAAATATTGATGCAGATTTCCTAGGAGAAACATGTTAGGATTCAAAAAAGAAGGAAAAGGGGGCTTGAAATATAAAATTTTAAATATTTCAAGGTCTCATTGAGACAACCCTATGAAATTGTTTTCTTTTACTTATTGCTGATCATGGCTGAATTGCAAATCAGGTACTTAGAAGGTTGAAGGTACGTAGAAATGAGAGGAAATAAATGTAAATATTTCCATAATCCTAGAGGTACGTATAGATAACTTCCACTTATTTTACTAAGAGTTTCATTGATATTTTCACTGTAAAATTTCAATGGATTCTTTGTAAATTTTTAAGTCTGATACATAATTTCCCCTTTTTGAATTTCATACTGCTTTTTATTGACTGTTGATCAGTCACCCTGCTTGGAAGAACTAATTTTCAGGTAGTCTTAACCTACTTTATGCTTTACTATGTGAATGTGTGTACCTGAAGTAAAAATCAGGTAGGGAGGATTGTTACGGATTATGACTGCAGAAGCTGTAGATTTCTATATTTATCTGTTTATAACTCTCACATTAAAATAAACTCTGCAGAACTCACCCAGAGACTACTCATTAATTAAAATGATGTTAAAATACTCTTTTTGAATTTGGCTTTTCATCAGCGTGCATAACAGAAATTGTCACAGCATCCATCAACAGTGAATCAATCTTTTTTTTCTGTAGTCTAGGAAAGCAAGATTAAAAATATGTCTTTAACCAGGCTTCCTAAGGAAGTAAGACTTACAGCATCGTGCTGTCTGTGTG